>APFE030379704.1:0-30303 GCA_000404065.3 Pinus taeda
GGAACGAAGGGGAAGAGAGTGGGAGATTAATCGAACGAGGGAGAAGGAGGCAGAAGGGAGGTGGGGGAGTGGAGGATAGGTGGGGGGATAGGGAGAGAGAACGGAGGCAGGGGGAGAGAGGAGAAAGGGAGGAAGGGAGGGAAGATGGAGAGGGATGAGGGATAGAAAGGAAGAGAGGGAGCGAGTGGTGAGGGGGATGGAGAGAGCGAGGAGGAGAGAGACAGAGGGAGGAAGGTAGGGGGAGAGAGGAGAGAGGAGAGAGATGGAGGGAGGGAGAGAGGGAGGGCGAGGGAGGATAGAGATGACGGGAGGGAGGCAGGAAGGGAGAGAGAGGGAGAGAGAGGGAGAGAGGACGGAGGCATGGGGAAAAGGAGAGAGAGGGGAGGTAGGGGTAGAAAAGAGAGAGACGACAGGAGGGAGGTAAGGTGAGAGAGGAGAGCGAGTAAAAGGGGAGGTAGCAAGGGGGATAGGAAGGGAGTGAGTGGGGGAGATGGAGGGATGGAGGAAACGGGCGAGAAGGATAGAGGGGGCGAGAGGATGGGCATGGAAGAGGGAGGGAGAGGAAGAGAGGAAGCAAGTAATGGGGAGGCAGAGGGGTGCGACAGGAAGGGAGGGAGGGAGGTAGGTGGAGAAAGGAGATTGATGGATTGAGGGAGAGAGAGGGGGGAGAGATGAGAGGGAGGGAGGAAGGGAGATGGAGGGAGGGAGAATAAGAGTGGAGGGAGGTGGGAGGATGGAGGAGAGGGTAGGTGGGGGGTCAAGGAGAGAGAGGGGAGGCAAGAGGAGAGAGGAGAGAGACATTGGGAGGGAGGCAAGGGGAGAGAGGATAGTGAGTATAGGGGGAGGAGAACAAGGGTTAGCAAGGGAGTGAGTGGGAGAGGGAGGCGTTGAGAGGAGAGAGATGGAGGGATGGAGGTAGGGAGGGGAAGAGACGGGGAGATGGAGGGAGGTCATAGTTTGTGGGGACACAAAGAGAGAGGCTGCGAAGAGGTGGGGAAGGAGGAGGGACATAGACGAAGAGAGTGGGGGAGATGTAGGGAGGGAGTGAGGTGGCGAGAAGGATAGAGAGAGGGGAGAGGATGGCAATGGAAGAGGGAGGGAAAGGAAGAGAGGGAGGAATTGATGGGGAGGTGGAGCGGTGCAACAACAAGGGAGGGAGAGAGTGAGAGAGGGAGGTAGTTGGAGAGAGGAGATTGATGGAGGGAGGGAGTGAGAGGAGGGTAGATAGGAGAGAGATGGGGGGAGGGAGGATGGGAGGGGAAGAGAGAGAGATGGAGGGAGGGAGAAGGAGAGCGGGGGGAGGAGGGAGGAGGAAGTAGGTGGGGGGACAAGGGGAGAGAGGGGAGGCAGGAGGAGAGAGGAGAGAGATGAAGGGAGGGAGGCAAGTGGAGATAGGAGATTGAGTACAGGGCTAGGAAGGTGTGGAAGAGGAAGGGAGTGAGTGGGAGAGGGAGGGTGTGAGAGGAGAGAGATGGAGGGAGGGAGGTAGGGAAGGGAAGAGAGGGGGAGATGGAGGAAGGAAGGAAGGGAGGGGAAGAGAGGGGGAGATGGAGGGAGGGAGCGAGAAGGAGAAGGAGAGAGGAGGGAGGTCGTGGGGTGAGGAGACAGGGAGAGAGAGGCTGCAGGGAAGTGGGGAAGGAGGAGGGATATAAATGAAAAGAGTGGGGGCGATGGAGGGAGGGAGGGATGGGGAGAGAAGGATAGACAGAGGGGAAGAGGATGGGGGAGGATGAGGGAGGGAGAGGAAGAGAGGGAGAAAGTAGTGGGGAGGTGGAGGAGGGCAATAATAAGGGAGGGGGGTAGTGGGAGAGGGAGGTAGGTGGAGAGGGGAGATTAATGTAGGGAGAGAGTGGGGGGCAGATAGGAGAGAGATGGAGGGAGGGAGGAAGGGAGGGGAAGTGAGGGATATGGAGGGAGGGAGAAGGAGATAGGAGGGGGGCAGGAGGAGGGGTTAGGTGGGGGGACTAGGAGAGAGAGGGGGGCAGGAGGAGAGAGGAGAGAAACTAAGGGAGGGAGGCAAGGGAAGGGAGGAGACCGAGTACAGGGGGAGGCGTGTGGGGGACAGGAAGGGTCCGAGCGAGAGAGGGAGGGGGTGAGAGGAGAGTGATGGAGGGAGGGCAGGGAAGAGAAGGGGAGATGGAGGGAGGGAGGGAGAAGGAGAAGGATAGAGGAGGAATGTCATGGGGGGATATGGAGAGATAGGTTTGCGGGGAGGTGGGGTATTACGAGAGACATAGAGGAAGAGAGGGAGAAAGTGGTGGGGCAAAGAGAGATGTAGGGAGGGAGTTAGAGAAGGATGGAGAGAGGGAGGAGGAGAGAGACAGAGGGTGGGAGGTAGGGGAGAGAGGCCAGATATGGATGGAGGGAGGAAGGGGGAGAGTGGAGAGGGGAAGTATAGAGAGAGGAGGAGAGGAGGGGGGAGGAAGAGAGAGGGACAGGTAGAAGGATAGAGAGGGGGAGAGAGGAGGGGGGAGGAAGACATATGGAGGAGGAGAAGGATAGAGAGAGGGGTAGAGGGAGGGGGGATGAGGAGGGAGGAAGAGAGGGAGCAAGTATTTTGGGAGGTAGGGAGGGAGAGGGGAATAGTAAGGGAGCGAGTGGGGAATATAAAGAGAGAGAGAGGGGGATGGAGAGAGGCAAGGAGAGACATGAGAGTAAGAGAGGGAGAGATTAGTGGGGGAGTGGAGGGGAGATAGGAAGAGAGCGAGGGAGGGATGGAGGGAAGGGGAGACAGGAGGGATTGATAATTATGAATATTTACTAGCCATTTACTTTATATAATTGTGCTAGTATGTATATTTTTATTAAAGATGTGTTATTTTTATTTTTTAATATTGATAATTTAAATAGATTTTAAATATTTTAATGCTACTTTAATACTAAAGGTTTTAGGTATTTGAAAATACATTTTATAGTGAATTACTTGTGTTTACCTCTTTTTGTTAATAGTATGGGGAATGAGACAATTTATCTTATTTTGGTTATTCGATTTGTGTGTTTGAAAACTTCTAGTATAGAGTTTTGTTCTCAAAATAACATGCACACTTTATTCTGTATAGTTTGAAGCGTGCAAAGAATTTATACTGTGTTTTTTCTTCTTCCTTCGCCTCCCTCTTTTATTTTGTAATTTTTTATATATTTTCTTAATGTTTTTTTAGTTTTTATACAATATTAAAAACTAAAAGTTTATCCTAAAAGACGAGAAAGAAAATTCATAGTTAAAAGAATGAATTCCTTAGACGAAACTATTCTCCAAACTTGCATCGTTGCATTTTCCAAACAACTATAATTTATTCTAGAGCACTACATTATTTAAAATATTATTCCTTTTCACTATACCATAGATTATGTACTTGACATATACAAATATATTTGCATGCTATGCATGCCCACTAAAAAGTAGATTCATTGTTATTTTGAGAACAATTTTGTATTTATACATAAAGTGATGTCTACAAAAAATCTCAAAGGTTGCATTGTATTTACCCATGGGTTGATGTTGTATTTCACATCAATTCCATATTACAAAAAACAACTCAACAAGACTACATTCCCCATAATAAGAACTTTTACGAACTATTTTTTTAACTAGTGCAACCATTTAAATTAAATGACTTGTATACACATTAATCCATGATAAGCATAAAAAACACTTACCCATTTTTACATCTCACATTACCTAGATAAAAAAGAATCATAAAATTTAACTATATTATAAATTTATTTTAAATTATTATCCCCACTTTACCACCGAAACTCTTCACTCTAGTAAATAGGTCTTCTTACAATACTATGGGAACATATCATGGCTTATCAATACCACATGTCCAATATGGAATTTGTTGATATAATGTTTTCTTTAATTAAACAACTTGACATCAATTAATTAAAAGAGCATAATTAACCCTTTATATGTGAATACTAATATGACTATTCTAGCATATTCCATGGAGGTTAAATCTTTGTCAATCACATAATAATTATTAATAATTAAATTAGAAATGTGGGAAGCCTATTCTGAAATAAACATGCCTATCCATGTAATTACTTGTCTCCTTTATGACCTAGAATTACTATTTATGACTTTTCTCCTTTATACCTTAGTTATAATCCATTGTGTAATATAAGGTCATCATCTAGTCAATATGGAGGACTTGTTACAACCAAGAAGCCTTATATTAGACATTTATGTAGACAACAAGATAGGGTTGTTATAATATCAGGGATTCTATATTTTCCCTTTTTTAAATTTAGTAAACTAAATCAAAATAGAAAAATACCTTGGTGACTTCAAAAATCCCTATCATAGATAAAAATAAAGTCATTACTTATGATGAGAACCATCTACCTCAGAAGATATAACTACATTCACCATGATAATAATATGTGTATCTTTAGATTGAGATTTATTTTTAGTACTAGAAAAATTATGTGCCCTGTGCCTTTCCTTAGCTTGAATTGAAGTTTTGAGTTGCTTATTTCCATAGACAACAAAATAAATACACTTTTCAGGACATTAGACAATGAGTAAGTATTGTTGGCACCAATATGTGTTCTTAATTTAGGATCATTCAAATGGATGTTGGTTGGAGGATTGTCATCACAACAAGCAACATCAACAAAAATTTCCCAAATTGTTTTGGACCTATGGCATATTTATTTTTGGAAATGTCTCAGGATGAACTTTGATATTTACAAACTCATCGCTTCTAGGATTACTCTAATGTCTATTTTTCATTGCTTGGCATATTTTCCTCTGAATTTGTTTAATCTTAACTTTAGATTCAGGGTTTTGTTCAGATTTAGGTACAATTTTGGGTTGAAGACTTACCCTAGAGGGTTTCACTTCTCTTTTATACTTAAATTCCTATTTTAATTCCATATGAGAGACACGTACCCTTCCTCATGCTTCTAGTTAATCAAACAACAATAGTTCTAAGGGTTTCAATGTTATTATAAATTGAAACAGAAAGGCTTCCTTCATGAAATGATTCTTCACAATCATTCTATAATGAATGATGATATGTTGATTGAGAAATACTTTCCAACGAAGGGTTATAAGCACAAATACACAAGGAATTAGAATAGTCAGGTAATTGGGGTTTTTCAAAACCATTTTGATCTCAGAAATGATCATATTCACCCCTTGTCTTTTCCAAATGTTGTCTAACTAGAATATAGATGAAACTATGATGAAAGAGTTATCTTTAATAGTTCTTGCGACATGACTGGTATGTGCAGGAAATTTTACTTAGGATTCTATATAAATAAAAAGGGAAAATTAAGTTTATGGATGAGAAATGATATTAACAACTTTTTATGATAAATAAAAACCAGATTGTGACACCCTTCAAAAGTAACATATTGATGCCACAAAACCACTAAATTATGCCATTTAGATTTCAAAGAGGAAATTGGCATACATTTCACATGATATTCACAATATGAGCACTCAAAATGTCGATGAAACAACTAACCCTGAAACAACTAAAGGAAATCCCACTAGCTGACCTGGTGGAACAAGTATGCACATTCATCACATGCCTCTACTATATTACCTCCAATGGCTTTAAAATGGATCAGGGGTGCCATGGTTAGAATCCAAGAGGGTTTTAGCCATGAATTAGGTTGAAACATAGAGGGAAAATTCATAATGAGTGGGTCACAAAACCCTTGCTTGTATAGCAATATAAAAAATATGAAGAAGAAAAATGAAACAATAAGTCGTTGGTAACCTTGAAACCCCAAGGGATTAACTCAATCATTGACAACTAGGAGGTATGGTATAGAAACATTAATGGTTGTCATATATGAGCGACTATGAGGTATGGATTTGAGAAAATTGGTGCAAATTAGGATTAACATCCCCGACGATATTGCCAAATCACCCATAACACCCTCATACAAATCTCAAAGCAATAACCCTTAGCCCAAAAACCATAATTTCTAATGATTACAGATCTGAAACTTTCAAAAGAAAAGTCACCATACACATGAATATAAACTCACAATAATCAAAAACTATTTTTCTAGAGAGTAATATATTTAACCCAAGTTTGGTCAAAATTACAAAAAATAAAAGAAAATTGCATGTCAAAACCATTTAAATCATACAAAGTGAAATCCAAACATTGAGATACACAAAAAAATCTGGTGCAAATACAGATGATAGAGGAAGAGGATGTGAAGAAAAGAAATTTGAAATGTTCTTTTAAAGTAACAAATATATATTCGTTTAAAGATTCCCTACCTCAATTATCTAAAAAAAATGCTTGATCGACCGTTAAAGGAGAGGATGACATTTTACCACAATGTCTATAAAAAAAATATTATCAATGCTAAATGCTAATCAATGAGAATTTTATAACATTTTAAACTATAAACCCTAAGCATTTTATAACATTTTAACAAGCATTTTGTACTTTTCTTTTAGCTTTTTATTAAAATCATGGACTAAAGTGTTATATACCCTAATCCCTAAAACCAAAATTCTAAACCCTAACCCAACACCATAAGCATTTTATAACATCTTAAACCCTAAACCCTAACCATTTTATAAAATTTTAACAAGCGTTTTGATTTTTTTTAAAGTGTTTATTAAAATAATTTACTAAAGTGTTATAAAACTTAAACCCTAAACCCAAATCCATGTGTATTTTATAACATTTTAAACCCTAAACCCTAAGAATTTTATAACATTATAAACCCTAAACCCTATGAATTTTATAATGTTTCAACAAGCCTTCTCTAAATTTTTTTTGAGTGTTTATTAAAAGCATCTAGAAAATTGTTATAAACCATAAACTATAAGTATTTTATAATATTTTAAACCCTACACCCTAAACCTTATGAATTTTATAACATTTTAACAAGTTTTTCATACCGTTTGTTTACATGTTTATTAAAATAATTTACTAAAGTGTTATAAAACCTAAACCCAAAACCCAAATCCATGTGTATTTTATAACATTTTAAACCCTAAACCCTAAGCATTTTATAACATTATAAACCCTAAACATATGAATTTTATAATGTTTCAACAATCCTTCTCTAACTTTTTTTGAGTGTTTATTAAAAGCATCTAGAGAAGTGTTATAAACCATAAACCATAAGTATTTTTAATGTTTTAAACCCTAAACCCTAAACCTTAAGAATTTTATAACATTTTAACAAGTGTTTCATACCCTTTGTTTACATGTTTATTAAAATAATTTACTAAAGTGTTATAAACCCTAAACACTAAACCCTAAGCATTTTATAACATTTTAATAACATTTTGCTTCTTTCAATTATGTAAAGAATCTAGTTGTGCATTTATTTAGTAGATCTGTAATCTACTAGGTTAATAAAGTGATGGGTGCTAGGTTCACGAGAAATTTAACATGGTATCAAAGTTTGAAACTCTGAGAATTGATCTTTGAATCATGTAGGAAGCTAGCTTTATATAAGGACATTGGAGCCATGCTTGACTTTGATCATATGAGGCATAAAACTTTTTCAGGCCAACAAGGTCTTGTAGAGGTTGTATGACATATGACAACTGAATAGGGTTTGCCAATTCAGTGGATCACCATTTGAAGTGGCTGGCAAGCCAACTGCCAGCCAACCCACCTAGTTGTCCATAACATGGGAGTAGTTTGCAAGCATAGACCGAAGGTCGACCAACACTAGGGCACATGCATATAAGTAAAAAGGTTGAGGCGCAACCATTATAGTAGAATCATGCACGGATTACAGACAAGGTGAGGTCACTTTGTACCTAGGGACAAAAGAAGCTCATGCTACGGGAGTGTGTAGTTCCCAAATGGAATAAGTGTTGAGGGTGTGGAGCACCAACAATCGGGAAAGAACACGATAGAGACGGGTGATAGGCCTTGGGATGTGAGGCAGAGTGGTCAATTGACGACATAAGGCAGTGATAGAGGAGATTGCCAGGGATGCACATGGGGGCAGAAAACAAGCAACCAAGAGTAGAATTGGAGTTGTTGCTTGAGCTCTGGTTAGTGAAAATCAAAACAAACCCTTGTAAAGGATAAAAATTGTTGGTAGCATAGGCTAAGTTGAATGATGTAGTAGTCCTTCAAGAATGATGGTTACATTGTTTACTAACAATGTAACCTCTGAGAGCTTTAGTTGACTATTATTGTTCTCAAAATAACAATGAATCTACTTTATAGTGGACATGGGTAGCATGCAAATATATTTGTTTGTATGTGTCAAGTAGATGATCTTTGGTATGAATGAAAAGAAAAGATATTCTAAATAGCACAATGCTCTAGAAAAAATTATAGTTGTTTGGAAAATACAAAGATGAAAGTATGGAGACGAATTTCCTCTAAGGAATATATTCTTTTAACTATGAATTTTCTTTCTCAACTTGTAGGATTATTTTTTTAATAAACATTCAATGATTAAATATTGTATCAAAAAACCAAGTAAGATTGGACAAAATATACCAAATGTTAGAAGAAAAAAGTAAAAAATCTTTAAAACCACACAAACTATCATAACAAAAAAAACTTTATATGCAAAATTTTAAACAAATAGATCCAACAACAAAATAAGATATATTATCTCACTCCTTATATGATTAAAGAAGAAAACTGATAATTCTCGATAGGTTATTTTTTCAAAGTCTATAAAACATTATAATAAAAAAAAGTTAAATACAATAGAATGTACACATTCAAATATATCTATATATAGTGGCTTTAGTTTCTTTGAGATGTTAAAAATGCATAAATTAAACAATATACGAATTAAAAGGAACATACTTCTAATGTACATTTACAAATTAAGTTGACATCATCTTCACCTTCGGTTTCAAATCACATTAAATTAGGAAATAGTTTAACGTATAGATGAAATGGATTTTTCACTAGAATTTGGGGTTTCAATTTCAGGCAAGATTGTATTTTTTTTATTAAAATATATATTTTGAATGTATAAATGGATTCAATTCACTCAAAAAAATAGGGCATTGGAATTCTACATATCAAACAACTCAAACTCACACTTTAAAAAATCGTTAACAAATTTCAGATAAAATTAACTAGAAACAATGCCTCAAAGAGTCATTTTCCTCTATTAATTATAAAACACATTAAATTTCATTTATAAAATTAACTAGAAACAATGCCTCAAAGAGTCATTTTCCTATATTAATTATAAAACACATTAAATTTCATTTAGTATTGAAAAAGGTGAAATATAACTTTGAATATAAAAATCTCTGATTTTCAATAAAAAAATTAAAACTTGAAGACTAAATATATTGAACGTGTTAAGATAGAAATAGAGAAATATAATGGCGATCACTCCTTCATCAATAACCTTGTAGTATTAGTTGCTAACGGCCAAAAGAAGAGGATCAGAAAATGCCTGTGCTAAGATTACTTAATGTACTTTGAAGTGATATGGAGAGAATTTCAGGAGAAACATCTCAGGATTTTTTGTTATAGACATTGTGGTAAACTGTGATCAACTCCTTTAAAGGTTGATTAAGTGTTTTATTTTTAGATAATTGAGGTAGGGAATCTTTAAACGCATATATATTTGTTCCTTTAAATGAAAAGTTGGAAGTTATTTTGTTCACATCATCTTCTTCTATCATTTGTATTCACACCAATTTTTTTTGTGTATGTCAATGTTTGGATTCGACTTTGTATTACTCAAATGGTTTTGACATGCAATTTTCTTTTAATATTTGTAATTGTGATAAGACTTGGGTTAAATATATCACTGACTAGAGAACTCATTTATGATTATTGTGAACTTATATTCATGTGTACGGTGATCTTTATTTGGAAAGTTTCAAATCTTTAATCATGAGAAATGATGGTTTTCGGGCTAAGGGTTATTGCTTTTATATTTGTATTAGGGTGTTATGGGTGATTTGGCATTCTCATCAGGGTTGTTAATCTTTATTTGCACCAATTTTCTCAAATTCACCGCTCATAGACACTCATACATGACATCAATTAATGTCTCTGTACCATACCTCTTATCTCTCAACAATTGAGTTAATCCCTTGGGGTTTGAAGGTTACAAACAATTTGTTGTTTCATTGTTCTTGTTCATATTTTTCACATTTATATATAGTTAAATGTTTGGTGACACACTTGCTGTGCATTTTCCCTCTATGGTTCAGCCTAATTCATGGCTAAAACCCTCTTAGATTCTAACCATGGCACCCCTTATCCATTTTAAAGCCATTTGAGCTGAGATAGTAGAGGCATGTGATGAATGTGCATACTTGTTCCACCAGGTCAGCTAGTGGGATTTCCTTTCCTTTAGTTGTTTCAGGGTTATAGTAAATGGGTTGTTAAAGCTTTTTCCTCTTCTTTTGATAAAAATAAATCCTAAGTGGGTGATCTAAATTTGGTTACAAATGTTGATTTAAATGCAACATCTACTCATCTCACCTTTGAGGGAGAGAAATGGTCTAAAAGTTGCGCAATGTGTGACATTTCCTCGAGGCAACTTATCGTCAATAAATATTGTGTATATCATGTGAAAGGTATGACAATTTCCTCTTTGAAATCTAAATGGCGTAATTTAGTGCTTTTGTTAGATCAATATGTTACTTGTGAAGGGTGACATAATCTGGTTTTTATTTATCATAAAAGGTTGTTATAGGCATTTCTTATCCATAAACATAATTTTCCCTTTTTATCTATATAAAATCCTAACTAAAATGTCCTTCACGTACCATTCATGTTGCAAGAACTCTTAAAGATCACTCTTTCATCACAGTTTCATTTATTCTAGTTAGACACGATTTGGAAAAGACAGGGGATGAATATGATCATTTCCGAGACTGAAATAGTTTTGAAAAACCCCAATTACCCGAGTATTATAATTCCTCATGTATTTGTTCACATAACCCTTCGTTAGAAAGTCTTGTTCAATAACCTTATCATCATTCATTATACAATGATTGTGAAGAATCGTTATTAAGTACCTTGAAATTATTACTTTGTACTTGATCACACTTCCAACTATAAACTAAAAATGAAGAGGACATAAGAAATTAATGACATCGATCAAGCAATAATAGACTTAAGAGATTAATCGAGCAATAACAGACCTAAGAGATTAATGAAATCGATTGAGCAATGTCAGAGCATAAAGATTTAAAAACATTAAATTAGGCCACGGAAGTAGTGAAAAAGGACACGAAGTAGAAATAAAAAACAAGAAAATTGAAAATTCTACTCTAATCTATACCTCCAAAACTAAATAATAAATTATGAATATGAATATAAATATAAAAAACATATCTAATCTACGCAACCAAAACTAAATAATAAATTATGAATATGAATATAAATATAAAAAACACATGTAATCTACGCAACCAAAAAGAGAAAATAAATATAAAAAACATACCTTATGGCCGTAACAAATATCACTATCACCACTATAACAAAGATCACTATTATTGCTATGTTCCCTCCCCTCTACTGTAAGTACCTCCCTTATCACTGTTACTGCTTTCTGGTTCCCTCCTCTCCACCGTAAATACCCCCCAATGTTGACATCGACTTGTGTTCGTCCATGCATCCCTTCAGATAGACAAAACAGAAATACATATCAGAGTTACGTAGAATCACTTTTACTGCAAACGCAAATGATGAAGCGACTCGACTCTTCTCCATCAAAAGCTACATGGTACGGGCACACAACACAGAGACAATATAAACAGAAACAGAGAACCAACACAAAGTCACAGCTACACACGAGGAATCACTTTTACTGCAAATAAACATAAAACCTTGAATCGTAAGCATTTTATAACATTTTAAACCATATATCCTAAACCCTTAACCCTCAAACCCAAGAATTTTATAACATTTAAACAAGTGTTTTGTGACCTTACTTTAAGTGTTTATTAAAACCATTTACTAAAGTGTTATAAACAATAAACCCTAAACCCTAAGCATTTTATAACATTTTAAAACCCTAAACCGTAAACCCTAAAACATAAACCTTAAACCCCAAACCCTAAAACCTAAACCCTAAGCACTCAATGCTAAAATAAAGTGTTATAAACCTTAACCCCTAAACCCTAAGAATTTTATAACATTTTAACAAGATTTATGCAATTTTTTCTAAGTGATTATTAAAATAATTTACTAAAGTGTTTTAAATCCTAAAGCATAGACACTAAACCCTAAGAATTTTATAACATTTTAAGCCCCAAATATTAAACCCTAAACCCTAAATAATAACAACTAAACATTTTATAACATTTTAAACCCTAAACCCTAAGCATTTTGTAATGTTTTAAAGCTTAAGCCCTAAACATTATACCCTAAGAATTTTATAACATTTTAACATGTGTTTTGTAACTTTTTTTAAGCGTTTATTAAAATCATTTAATAAATTTCCCTTAACCATAAACCCTAAACCCTAAACCCTACACCCTAAACATGCTATAACATTTTAAACCTAAACCCTTTACCATAAACCCTAAACCCTAAGCATTCTATTACATTTTAAACCCAAAAATTAAATCCTAATCATTCTATAACATTTTATTAAGTGTGTTGTAGCTTTTTTTAAGTGTTTATTAAAAGCATTTACTAAAGTTTTCTAAACCCTAAATAATAAACCCAAAGCCCTAAGTATTTTATAACATTTTAAACCCTAAATCCTAAACCCAAAATCTTAAGAATTTTATAACATTTCAAAAAGTGTTTTTTAACTCTTTTTTAAGTGTTTATTAAAAGCATTGACTAAAATATTATCAAACCTAAATGCTAATCAATGAGAATTTGATAACATTTTAAACTATAAACCCTAAGCATTTTATAACATTTTAACAAGCATTTTGTACTTTTATTTTAGCTTTTTTATTAAAATCATGGACTAAAGTGTTATATACCCTAATCCCTAAAACCAAAATTCTAAACCCTAACCCAACACCATAAGCATTTTATAACATCTTAAACCCTAAACCCTAACCATTTTATAAAATTTTAACAAGCGTTTTGATTTTTTTTAAAGTGTTTATTAAAATAATTTACTAAAGTGTTATAAAACCTAAACCCTAAACCCAAATCCATGTGTATTTTATAACATTTTAAACCCTAAACCCTAAGAATTTTATAACATTATAAACCCTAAACCCTATGAATTTTATAATGTTTCAACAAGCCTTCTCTAACTTTTTTTTGAGTGTTTATTAAAAGCATCTAGAAAAGTGTTATAAACCATAAACCATAAGTATTTTATAATATTTTAAACCCTACACCCTAAACCTTATGAATTTTATAACATTTTAACAAGTGTTTCATACCGTTTGTTTACATGTTTATTAAAATAATTTACTAACTTTTTTTTGAGTGTTTATTAAAAGCATCTAGAGAAGTGTTATAAACCATAAGTATTTTTAATGTTTTAAACCCTAAACCCTAAACCTTAAGAATTTTATAACATTTTAACAAGTGTTTCATACCCTTTGTTTACATGTTTATTAAAATAATTTACTAAAGTGTTATAAACCCTAAACACTAAACCCTAAGCATTTTATAACATTTTAAACCATATAACCTAAAAGCTTAACCCTCAACCCCAAGTATTTTATAACATTTAAACAAGGATTTTATAACTTAAATTGTTTATTAAAACCATTTACTAAAGTGTTCTTAACCCTAAAGAATAAACCCTAAACCCTAAGAATTTTATAACATTTTAACAAGTGTATTGTACTTCTTTTTAAGTGTTTATTAAATCCATTTACTAAAGTGTTATAAACACTAATGCCTAATAAATAAATTCTAAACCCTAAACCATAAGCATTTTATAAAATTTTAAACCCTAAACCCTAAGCATTCTATAACATTTAACAAGTTTTTTGATATTTTTTTAAATGTTTATTAAAAGAATTTACTAAAGTGTTATAAAACCTAAACACCAAATCATAAGCCCTATGTATTTTATAACATTCTAAACCCTAAACCGTAAGAATTTTATAACATTGTAAACCCTAAAACCTATGAATTTGACAACATTTCAACAAGCCTTCTCTAGCATTTTTTTGAGTGTTTATTAAAAGCATATAGTAAAGTGTTATAAACCATAATCCCTAAGCATTCTATAACTTTTTAAAAAGCCTTTTACAACATTTTCTAAAGTGTTTATTACAAGTATTTACTAAAGTGTTATAAGCGCTAAACCTTAAACCCTAAACCTTAACCATCTATTAACATTTTAAACACTAAACCATAAAGCCTAAACCCTAAGCATTTTATAACATTTTAACTAGCCTTTTGTAACATTTCTTTAAGTGTTTATTAAAAGAATTTACTAAAGTGTTATAAGCCCTAAACCCTAATTCCTAAACACTAACCATAAACCCAAAACCCTAAGAATTTTATAACATTTTAAACCCTAAACCATGAGCATTTTGTAACATTTTGATAAGTGCCTTATAACATTTTAATAAGTGTTATAAACCATAAACCCTAAGCATTTTATAACATTTTAAACCCTACAACCTAAGCATTTAATAACATTTTAAACTCTCCACCCTAAAAATTATACCCTAAGATTTTTATAATATTTTAACAAGCATTTTGTAACTTTTCTTTTAAGTTTTTATTATAATCATTTACTAAAGAGTTATAAACCTTATTCCCTAAAACGAAACTCTTAACCCTAAAAGCTACACCCTAGGCATTTTATAACATTTTAAACCCTAAACCGTATGCATTTTATAAGATTTTAACAAGTGTTTTGAATCTTTTTTTAAAGAGTTTATAAAAATAATCTACTAAAGTGTTATAAAAACTAAAGCCTAAAGCCTAAGACTTGTGGATTTTATAACATTTTAAACCCTAAACCATAAGAATTTTATAGCATTATAATCCCTAAAACGTTTTGAGTTTTATAACATTCCAACAAGCCTTGTCTAACTTTTTTTTGAGTGTTTATTAAAATCATTTAGCAATGTGTTATAAACCGGAAACCCTAAGCATTTTATACTATCTTAAAAAATGTTCTGTAATTTTTTTCAAGTGTTTGTTAAAAGCATTTACAAAAGTTTTATAAGCCCTAAACCTTAAACCTTAAATCTCAAGCATATGTTAACAGTTTGAACACTAAACGCTAAATCTTAAACCCTACACATTTTATAGCATTTTAACTAGAGTCTTGTAACATTTCTTTAAGTGTTTATTAAAATAATTTACTAAAGTGTTATAAACCCTAAATCCTGATTTCTAAACCCTAAACCTTAAATCCTAGAATTTTATAACATTTTAACAAGCATTTTGTAACTTCCTTTAGGTGTTTATTAAAAGGATTTTCTAAATTGTTATAAACCCTAAACCTTAGTCATTTTATAACATTTTAAGAATTGTTTTGAAACTTTTTTCAAGTTCTTATTAAAAACATTTACTAAAGTGTTATAAACCCTAAACCCTAGACCCTAAACCCTAAACCCTAAGAATTTTATTAAATTTAAAACCCTAAATCCTAAAACCTAAACCCTAAACTCTGAAACCTAAACCCTACACCCAATTTTTTTTATAACATTTTAAAAAATATTTAGTAACGTTTTTTAATTGTTGATTAAAATCATTTACTAAAGTGTTATAAACCTGAAACAATGAACCGTAAGCACTTTTTAACATTTTAGACCCTAAAACCTAAACCTTAAGCATTTTATAACATTTTAACAAGTGTTTCGTACCTTTTTTTACGTGTTTATTAAAATAATTTACTAAAGTGTTATAAACCCTAAACACTTAACCCTCAACCCCATGCATTATATAACATTTGCACAATTGTTTGTAACTTTACGTTAAGTGCTTATTAAAATCATTTACTAAAGTGTTATAAACACTAAACACTAAAACTTAAGCATTTTATAACATTTTTAAACCCTAAACCTTAAACACTAAACCATAAACCATAAACCCCAAACCATAAACCCTAAACACTAAACTAAAGTGTCATAAACCTTAGAGCATAAATTCATTTACTAAATTCTTCTAAATTCTAAAGCATAAATATTAAACCCTAATCATTTTATAACATTTTAAACCCTAAATCATAAAACCTAAACCCTAAGCTCTAACCACTAAGCATTTTAGAACATTTTAAACTCTAAAACCTAATCATTTTATAACATTTTAAACACTAAACCAAATCATTATAGGCTAAGAATTTTATAACATTTTAACATGCGTTTTATAACTTATTTTAAGAATTTATTAAAATCTACTAAAGTGTTATAAACCCTAAATGCTAAACACTAAACCCTAATTCCTACACCATAAGCATTTTATGAAATTTTAAAGCCTAAAGCCTAAATGTTAATCATTTTATAACATTTTAACAATCCTTTTGTAATATTTTTAAGTGTTTATTAAAAGGATTTACTAAACAATTGTAAACCCCAAAACCTAAACCCTAAACGTTAAACCTTAAGTATTTTATAAAATTTTAAAGCCAAGCACTAAACCCTAAACATTTTATAACATTTTATTAAGCATTTTGTATCTTTTTTTAAGTGTTTACTACAAGCATTTACTAAAGTGTTCTAAACCCTAAAGAATAAACCGTAAACCCTAAGCATTTTATAACATTTTAAACCCTAAGTCCTAAACCCTAAACCCTAAGCATTTTATAGCATTTTAGTAGGTTTTGTAGCTTTTTCTAACTATTTATTCAAATCATTTACTAAAGTGTTATAAACCGTAAACCCTACACACTAAGCATTTTATAACATTTTAAACCCTAAGCCCTAAAGAGTTTATTTTTCATGGACTTCATAACTTATCTCTGTTATATGACATGTGTAGATTGATTGTATGTAAACCTAGAGATGATATAGGTCATAAACGGAGTGGTCAATTCCAACCTATCTCAAGGACCAATTACAAGTCTACCTCACATCACTTTGACATCTCAATGTGTTTCAATTTCTGAACCAAGGAAAATGTAGACAATAAAAGGGAAGATGAAGAAAAATGTTTTCATGAACCTAATGCACAGATCTATAATGCACCTAGGGTAACAGTGATAAATAATTTTTCATTAAATGTGGAGATTGATATTGATATGCGCCAAGGGAGCCATGCTTAGTGGTGCAAAAAACAGTTGAAGACATTCTTTGAAGTGATGATTAAGTATCCAACCATAAGGCGTTGCATGGAATTTTGGATGCACTATAGTGACACAATGTCTTAGCTAAGGGGGTGTATTACAATGATTATTTGAACAATAATACTAAGTATAGAGACTAAAGTGTTGTCATATGAGATGATACCTCCCTTGCGCTATGATGGATCCTCCCCCAAGGTCGTAGGGTTGAATTTGAATTTCCCTAGGCATGAGTGGAATTATGCCAATGAAGATTCCCTAGGGTAATATGCCACATGGAACCATAGGGGATCCACCCCTGTGCCAAGAGGAATGATTAAGAAACCTTAAAAAATGAATATTTTGTCTTTAAGGAATCTTTATTTTCCCTTTCTATTGAGACCCCATATGTTCCATAAAATCACTTTCATTGAGAATGATTGATGGGGTGAACATCTTTGAAAGTAAGTAATATTGTGTAAATCGGAGAGAAGATTCCCTACCTATTCCATCAATTGTTGTATAGTTCTCCTCCCCCATCATTTGTCTCCTTTGAGTGGTTTGAGGGGAGTCTCTCTAATTGAAAGAAAAAGAACACTAGTTAGGAGTTGTGGGAGTCATCATTCTCTCCAAAAGGGTGAATCAAATCTTGAGATATGATTGTTAGAGAAGAACCATTTGCACCTCGAAAAATGAAATGGGTAATATCTCGAAGAGAGTTTTCTCCTCTACTTCCATTTCATCCAAGCCTTCTATTTTTACCTAATAACTTGTCTCCATTATGATTTCTTCGAACATTGTCTTCACATCATGCATTTTAGATTTCATAATTGTTATGTCTTCCATTGTGTTATATGGGTTCTTCCTTTTCTTTGTAGAAGTATCTTGGGTGGGCTTGGGTTGTGGCTCCAAGGATTCCTTAGGTAATTTTTAATCCTATTGTAGAGGATCTTGCTCTGCTAAGGGTTCATTTTTCTTATCTTTCTGTGTGGATATTTCTATGCTAAGCCAAAGCATTTTCTTTATCTTAGTTGAAATGGGGCATCTAGAACGAGATGAAGAACGATCATGAATGATCTTATAAATTAGTGAAAATCACGGTAAGAAAACCTTTGGCTCCAATATGAAAATCAACATGCACTTATGGGTTCCATTTAGCCTTGATCCATGCTGCCAAATCTGGTTTTGGTGGCCAAGCACTAATAAATTTGCACATTAAAGTGCGGTCATGCCTGAACTCTATCTGCTCCAAGATTTTATCTCACTTGACGTCACATGTGGGGTTTTCAATGAATTTAGAGATGCAACATCTTGATCTAATTTTGTACATTGTAGTGCCTAAGATTGAGGCATCTTGTCGACCTCTTTGGGATGGATTTCTAAGGAGGTGGGAGGATTGATAAGTTGTTGTTCTTGCCTCCTTCTTCCTACGCTTAGCATCTCCTAAGACTACATTTCGATAGGAGGCTAACCACGCCCTCTTCCTTAGACAAGGAAACCATAAATTGATTAGAATCAAGCTAAAAGTGAAGTACTAGCGAAAAATTAGAATTGGTTGTAAAAAGTCTTAAATCTTATTAGTTGATTTGATTAATTAATTGAGCCCCTCTTTCTTTCATTAATTATTCTATTTATATAGAATTATTTAGTACATTTTATTTATTTATATTTATATTAATTACAAAAAAATAATAAATTTAATATTATTACAAAAGTATTTTTATCTATTATTTAATAATAATAAAGAAACCTAATTCTATACGATAATAAACATGATATGAAACCTAATTCTATATTAATGAAAACCTAACTCTATATTATAAACATTATATAAAATAATTTGAAAAAACAGCAAGCAACACGTGGCCTTCAGGCTGATGAGCCATCGCATGAGGCGGAAGTGTGCTGCTAGTTCAATACGAAAGCAGTTTGTGCTAGCAGTTTGCCGCTAGTTCAATGCGAAAGCAGTGGTGGTTCAGTTCTCCCATAGCCTTAATCCAGCTATCCAGGTTGAATCGAGTGCCCAAGTTTGATCAACTGAATGAATGAATTCCCTGAATTCATTTTCTTGATGGGATAGGTAATTAGGTAATACACCAGTTTTGAGCTGAAAATTGTAAGTTGGATTTTACTTACGGGAGTCATGGCAGACACAGAGAGCAACAGGTGTGAGACGTTATTAGCATTCTACCAGAAATCAATCAAAGATGATAGCGGCCTTTGGGTTCTCAACGAATATCTTACCCGGTATGTGTGTATTCTTTGTAGCCATACAGAAAGTGTCATTGACATATATTTTGGACAGTTGAGGCTAATGAATATGCATATTGACCAAGACTACTGAAATTCTATTGAGTGTAATTTGTATTTTCCTTTTAAGACTTGAAAATTCTCACAATTATCGTCGCGATGCTAATTGATCAGTAATGCATATGCTAATTACCATCGCAATGCAATTATCTGGTGGGATTATCAGAATATCCATATATTTTCACATATGAATGTTTTGTATTAGGGCTTCCCGTAAGAATCTTTCGTATATGGATTCTTTATATATTCATTATCAATTATCTATTCATTATTAATGCTTATGCAAATGTGGGTGGTTGGTTATCAACGTGGTATGCATAAGTGGTTTACTCACTATCAACACGGTAGTTATAATTCTATTTTCCCAGGATACACGGCTCGATATGCGAATTGTCTTGGCTGATATGTGATGTTTGCCTGACTGTAACAATTTCCGACAGGTATATCCTCGAATACGCGAGTAAATTTCTCGCTATCCGAGCAATCTTTGCTGGATATGCTAAATATTTCCGGTCAATGCAGGTTGGGTATGCTGAATATGCGAATTATTTATCAGAAATGCATCTTATCTCCATCGAACAATTTTTTTGAGTTCCCCCTAGGGTTTCACTCATTTTTAGGGATTTATAACTTTAAGTACAATTTTAGGTGGTACCATATTCTATCCAAGGCCCAACATCATTCAAGAATGATTAAATAAGCTAAAAATCCATCATATAAGACATTTATCCTAATTCATTCTCATCCCATCATGCTTGACATTAGAATAATGCATAGGAAAATAGTTGAACACAATGATCCTAATAAAATATTTAGTAGGTGATAAACTCTGCTTTTTCTCACAATGTACTAACTAATGAAAGAGAATAAGAAAACATATGGTTAAATTGGCTTGAGACTTGAACATGTAGAAAATTTATCTAGAGAGAAGAAAGATGATATAGGTTATCTATTAGAAGCCATATGAGAGACACTACATTGGGTTTATTGGTATTACTATAATTGGACTTGAAAATGAACTCGTATAGAGAATTATAAAAAGATAATAACTAAGCCCGTGTATGGGTTGTGAAAGTCATCAATTGTGTTTAGCCCAAGTAGCATTGTGATGGACTATTATTATCTCCACCTAATTATGATTTCCATAACTCGTGTGTTGAGTTGATAGTGAATATATTGTTGTGAAGGATTTGATTCATTTTTGACCTACCCTTGTACCTTGAAGAATATAAGGTTTACCTTGGCTAACATCCTCAAAATGGGTTAGGCGTTTCCCCAACATATGTGACTTGAGAAAAGTTCCATTGGGAAAATTTTAATGTAACTTCCCAACAACTATAATGGAATTCAATAGAATAAACTTTAATTAGGTTGACTGAATCTGGAAGATTCTTGGAGAGTCGACTAGATAGAAACATTCCTCCTCAATAATGGTGGGCATAGCTTTAACCCCTCTTGTTGGATGTGGAGCCAGATTACCTTCTTTATTTAGAGGTATCACCACATTGGACCCCAGTTCGTAATGTGGCGGCAATGCCACCCATAATATTTGCGTGGCAAGGGGGGTCGAGGGGGACCAGTCCCAAAGCTAAACATAGATGTAAAATTGCCTTGTAAGATGTTATAATGTTGTAGTCAATTTGGGTCATTCATTAGGCAGAGATCTGACCATAGAAGTTATGTTTAGTTTTGGATTTTTTGCCCTAGAAGGAAACCCTTTGCTATATATGAGGGAATTGTATTGCGTCTATGTAGATATGTATTCTCAGTGAAAAGAGAGAGGAGATTATGTGAGAGTGAAGAGGGAATTACAACGATTTTTTGTAGGTTGTATCTCTTTAGTTTGTTGGATAATATAAAGGAAGATCTATTTGTTTCCCGTGGATGTAGCCTAAATTGGGTGAAACATGTATATCTTTGTTTCTCTTGTTTTATGTATTTTCTGTGTTTATATTTCTGCACTATATTCTATCTCTTCCATTTATCTGTAATATATACTTTTCTAACATCTCTCATTCATGTCAAAGCTCAAATAGGGATCTAAGGTCCACTCCTTGACACCTTATTGGCCCTCCTAGCTTTAGATAAGCACACATGGCTAATTGTTTCAAAATATCTCAAAATATTGCAGTTATCTTTTGGTTTTAGTGTTAAGTTACTTGGAAATTTTGGTAGAGTATATAGAATCAATATATCCCTATTTTTTGGAATTTTAGTGATAAAGTTTGTGGTTTCAACATTGAATGTAAATGGCCTTTAGGTATTCCGGAGTTTACTTCTAGAAACAATGCAATTAATATATGTAGAATATATCAATATTATACTTTGTATTTATCATTTGTAGAGGTGAGAATGTCCCTCGACCCTTTTTTAATAGTCCAAATGTTTTCTGAATTAGTAAGTGTAAAGGATGAACATGATACTAGTGAAACACATGTCCTTAAAAGTTTCTCTACAAGAAGTACGATGCAAAATATATACGTTCACTGGAAGATCCATTGACTAGGTCATTGTCTTGGAAAATAATAACACAAGATTGTGTTGGAGTTTCTCCCCTTAGTACAAACAAATTTGGGAAATAGGTAAATGATGCACTTGTTACTATTTTATTGATACAATATTGAATCAATGAAGGTGCATGTCCCAAAGGACATTTTAGTGGAGATAGTTGATGCCATTATCTTGCAATTATTGATATTACCAATAAAGAAGAAGAAAAATTATATTTTCTCTATATAGTGTTCACTCAAGTTACTCATTGAAGTATAAGATATTCTAATTTTTTGATACTGTGTTTGACCAGTTAGTTAGGGTATGAGGGTGAGCCTCCCTAGAACACTACAATCAACTATGGGGTAGAGATGAATATGGTTAGTGGCACCAAATAGAAGAGTGGGATACCTTATAGATGATTTTGATGGTCATATTTCCTTCTCTAATAGTCTATGTTTGAGTCCTAATCCACCACTTAAAGGTCACCAAACCCCAGTACTTGAGTAAGACTACACACTTGCTAACTTGCTCTACAAAAAATCGCTCTTTTATGTCATGTCCTTCAAGTTTGGAAATAAGTATTGGATTTGTTTGACCTTGACTATCTTTCATTGTATCACTCAATCTAATAAAGCTCGTAAAAGGAAATGTACTTCCTCTTCACATTGAAAATGGATGTTCACACTTACATCATCTACACAAGGAATCCAATCTTTGGGAGCCAGTGATTAATAACCTGCACGACAACACTCAAAAATGGACAATCAGATCTTTGAACTTGGTGGGTTAACTGGTGCTTACAAAGGTCGTGCTTCAAACAATCTCCATATTCATGTTTTCAGCCCTTCCAGCTCCAAAAGGGGTTATGCAACAATATAGAAATATTCAAAGAGATTTTCTTTGGGGTAAAGGGGAGGAGAGAAAGAAATGGGCTTTGGTAGCTTGGGAAACTATTTGTAAACATAAAAACCATGGAGATCCTGGTCTGGATGATCCTGAAGTTCTAAACAAAGTTTTAGGGCAAAAATAATGGTGGAGATGGATAAAAGATTCAGATGCTCTGTGGGCTCGAATTTGGAAAGAGAAATATGCAAGTAATTGGCAAAAAAAGGACCACATAAGGATGTCTGGCACCATAAAAGGCTCCCACATATGGAATAAAGCTTGGGAGAATAGAGGCATAGTTCAAAAGAATAACTTCTAGGAAATTAGAGCGGGAGACCTGGCATGGGTTTGGGAGGATAAATGGCAACAGGAATCTAAACTGTTCAGAGAGGACTTTGTGGATCTCAAGAATGACACTGACACCAAAGGGTTACTAAGGGTAAAATATTTTTGGGATGAGACAAATAGTGAAGCAAAATGGAGAACCTGGAAAAAAATAGAATATAGGGATGATAGCCCCTTGAAAGCAAAGGCTGATGCTCTAATAGAAATTTTGGAACAAAGAAAAATACTGATATCAGCTAATCATGACCAATTTAGAAGGGGCAATAATAATGAAGGCACCTTTAAACTTAAAGAGGTAAAGTGCTTAGCCCTGGACCTTGATTCTATAGAACCGGATTGGGTTTGGAAGAATCTCTGGAAGAGCCAAGGATGGATGAAAACCAAACTGTTCATGTGGCTAGTGCACCATAAGAAAATTTTGACTTGGGAGAACATCTGGAAAAGGGGCATTATAGGCCCATTCAGATGCCAGCTATGTGAGACACAAGAGGAGACAATGGAGCACCTCCTCAACACCTGGATATTGACCTCCATGTTGTGGGATGGAATTGCCTTAATCTTCAGACAAACATACAAGGACAGAGGAAGCATCACCAATACCCTTAGCAACTAGAGAAGAAACTTCTCTGACTATGAAATGATAAATAGAGATTGGGCGTTAACTCCAAGCTTCCTTATATGGAATGTCTAGAAAGAGAACAACAATAGAATCTTCAAAAATAGAAAAAGTTCCTCCCAGAGCATCATGGACCAGATCTTAAGAAAACTTAAGTATAGGGTTGGGACTTTAGTGCAAATAACCCCTAAAAATCTCCCTTCAAATGGTTATATGTAGATACTTCTTGAGTTGGGTATCCAGGGACTTATTTCTCAGGGCAAGAACAGGATGGTAAAACAATTGGTCACTAAGAAAGACTTCTGGCATCCCCCCCCTTAGGGATTTATGAAATGTAACATAGATGGGGCCTCAAAAGGAAATCCAGGTATAGCTGGTTATGGTAGTGTGTTAAGGGATGAAAAGGGTTGCATATAATACATTTTTCATTTTAGTTTGGGAAGAGCCACAAAAAATGTGGCAGAGCTAATGGCACTTGAGAAATGTTTAGAAATCCTGAAGCACGATAATCTTTAGAATATCATAATTGAAGCTGATTTTGTGATGATCATCAATTCGATCAAGAGAATCTGTTGTGGTTCATGGAACAGATCTTAAGACAACTTAAGTATATGGTTGGGACTTTAGTGCAAATAACCCCTAAAAATCTCCCTTCAAATGTTGATATGTAGATACTTCTTGAGTTGGGTATCCAGGGACTTATTTCTCAGGGCAAGAATAGGATGGTAAAACAATTGGTCACTAAGAAAGACTTCTGGCATCCCCCCCCCCTTAGGGATTTATGAAATGTAACATAGATGGGGCCTCAAAAGGAAATCCGGGTATAGCTGGTTATGGTAGTGTGTTAAGGGATGAAAAGGGCTGCATATAATACATTTTTCATTTTAGTTTGGGAAGAGCCACAAACAATGTGGCAGAGCTAATGGAACTTGAGCAATGTTTAGAAATCCTGAAGCACGATAATCTTTAGAATATCATAATTGAAGCTGATTCTGTGATGATCATCAATTCGATCAAGAGAATCTGTTGTGGTTCAGCTCCGAAAAAGGTCTCAAGACACTGGAGGTTGCTTCAGGTATATCAAAGAATTTATCTCCACCTTCAGAACATGAGAACCTTAAGTTTAACAAATGTGCGAAGGACAACTAATAAATTGGCGGACATACTTTCTAATAAAGGGGCTCTCTGCACTCAAAGTAGCAACAAATATAGATGGAAAGAGGTTCCATAGGGTATATTGAGGGATTATTGTCTCAGCCAAGCGAATGAGGACTGAGAGATATATCAGCACAGAGATTTTCAATAGTAGCAGAGGCTGGGTTTAGCCGATACACATTTAATATGAAGTGGTTTTCCAGAGGTAATTTTAAAAATGGCACGCAGGCCTTTGTTAGCTTTATCAGCCCAGAACATCTTAGACATAGAGTTCTTGGGTGGAAGTTGTTCGGAAGCTTGCAGATTTTTGCTATACTTTCTTTTAATGTAGATCATCTCTTTTTTGCTCGGTGGGAATATGGGGTGAAGAGCCTTCACTCAGAAGGTACAACAATGTCCCACCCTAGGTACATAATTATTGGCAATGGTTACAGGGAACCAGTATGGTTGGTCTATAGGTTTTTGGGCACTCAGACAACAGGAATCCCTCCTGGTTTTCTTCAAAAGGCGACTCCTCTCATACATTGGATCAAGCGACTGAAGATCAAGGGTGGAGAGTCAAATGGCAGTTTGATGGGTTTAGGCCAGAGCCTTTACTTCCTCAGTGGACTCGAAACTTTCCTCATAACAACTTATTGTGTGAATACCGCCCTTAAGGTGGTATACAGATTATCGAAAGCTCTCAACACCGGAGTGGTTTCACTGGTTTCAGCCCGATGCCACTCAAAATGCAACACGTGGCTATAGTAGGAGAGAGAATACCACCCTCATCGAGCATGTATTCTTTGGCTTCTTTTCCATCCGATATGTTCCTCAACCATTGGATCTTGTGAGGCAGATCAATGACCCAGATGCATTATGCAGGTTGGTGGGTCCAGGTCTGAGGAATATCTCTGTATTATCGTTTGTGCTTGTCCAACTTCATGGCAGGCATCAAGGAATCTAATTAGTTGTGGTTTTAATTCCTTTTTGGGACCGGTTACGGTTCTATCTTGTTTGGTTTTCTTTTGCTCCGTTGTAATGAATTATAATGCATATGTTTTTAGAAGGACCTTTTGTTAGGGGAGTGTACCCATGGCGCAATGGTTTAGCCTTAGGATAGTTGCCCCATACCCCGGGGAGGAAAGTCAATTCGATGTCCCTAGTTTCCTCTGGGTTGGATGTAATTTATGTAAGTAATCATTTTTGGTTATTTTAAATAGAAGGCACGACTCTTGCATTAGCAAAAAAAGAAGATGACGTCAAACTTAATTTGTAAATGTACATTGGAAACATGTTCCTTTTAATTCTTGTATTTCTAAATTATGAATTTTTAACATCTAGAATAAACTAAAGCCACTACATATATAGATTTATTGTATATGTATATTTTATTGTATTTAATTGTTTGGGTTGTAATGTTTTACAGATTTTGAAAACAAATTTTATGGAGAATTATTAGTTTTCTTCTTCAATCATATAAGGAGTGAGATAATATATCTTATTTTGTTTTCGGACCTGTTAAAATAGTTTGTTGTTTTAAATAATTTTTTACTTTGTTCTTCTAACATTTGATATATTTTGTCCAAGATTATTTGGATTTCTGATACAATATTTAATGATTGAATGTTTATTAAAAAATTTATCATATGAGTTGAGAAAGAAAATTCATAGTCAAAAGAATATATTCCTTAGAGGAAATTGGTCTCCAAAATTTAATCTTTGTATTTTCCAAACAACTATAATTCTCTCTAGAGCGTTGTGCTATTTATAATATCTTTCCTTTTCATTTGTACCATAAATCATGTACTTGAAACATACAAACAAATATATTTGCATGCTACCCATGTACACTATAGAGTAGATTCATTTTTATTTTGAGAACAATAATAGTGAACTAAACCTCTCAAGGGTTACATTGTCTTACCCATGGTTTGATGAATTTAACATAACATCCATATAACGAGAAATATCTCAAAAATAATATCATACCCGATCATAATAACTTTTACCATTTTACCAAACTCTTTTTAACAAAAAAATGGATTGAAAATGAACCCATTTAGGGCATGGCTTCTCTCCTTTAGGACCCCACTCTAAATTTTATTCCTCCCTATGTGGAAAATATGTAAACAACACACTTTTCAACTACCCTAATCTATAGGAAATCTCCACAAGGGTTACATTGTCTCTACCCATGGTTTGATGGATTTCACATCACATCCATATAACGAGAAATATCTGAAGAGGACTACCGTACTCAATCATAATAACCTTTACCATTTTACCAAACTCTTTTTAATAAACAAATGGGTTAAAAATGGACCCATTTAGGGCATGTATTCTCTCCTTTAGGACCCCACTCTACATTTTATTCCTCGATATCTGGAAAATATGTAAAACTACACTTTTCGACTACTCTAATCTATAGGAAATCTCCATAATACCTTTAAACCACTTTTGATTTTTTTTGTCTTTTCATGACCACAATCACTCACAGATATGATAATAATAAGAAGACAAAATGTTGACATCCAAAATTTTGGGATTTCATAAACATACTTAATCCTATTTGAGTTCAGTTGTCATGTGCATTAAGGAAAACTTCAATAAAGACTCTAAATCACCTAGTTGTTGCTTATGGTGATAAAATTGAGTTTTCGTGTATTTAGTTAAGGAATTTAAATAATCTAATTGTTGCTTATGATGATAAAATAACTTCATCTATGTTTGAGGCTATTATCATGGAAATTCCACCAGCTATCAAGTGTGTGCCCATTCAAAGTTGAAATTGAACAATGCTTCTTTTTAGGAAAGACATAATTTAGTGGTAGGACTATTCTGTTAGCACCTACTTGGGTTCTAGTGCTTTGTTATTGAAGTCGATATACGTATTAACATAGATCTATTTTATTCCAATATTTATTAAGCATTTAGAGGGATTTAAAGAAAACAAAAACATAATTGATCAATGTATAAAAGATGTAGGTTAAAATATTCCTATATTGATTTATTCTTTTATTTGAGATTTTTAGTATTAGTATGATGGGTTCTTGTTTTAATTTTATTAACCTAATCCATATTGATTTATTATTTTATTAGATATTTTTAGTATTAGTATGGTGGATTCTTGCTTTAATTTTATTTTTCATTTGTATGAATTTCGTATTTTTTTTTCAATTTAATTAATTATCATCAAGAGCACTCCCATAACATGCCCACGTGCATACTTCTTCACTTCGAAGGGATACTATAAGTTTGGTAATGCTAGAATTAAAATAAACACTAATATTAAATTTTATTCTTCACTGTTTTTTACCTTTATCTTTGCCTCGTCATTAACCTATCCTAATCATTATGGGCTAGGATAGTCACGAGTCTCTAGTCCCAGTTTCAAGACCATATTTATTGCTATGAAATTTTCCTATGATCCTAAGTTGAATAAAACATCAATTTTGACGTTTTTAATTTGTTTCTTTATATGGAGGAGAATGCTCATTTCTTTCTCTTCCTGATCCAGATATGGGATTCGTTCCAACTAATTACATGAATATATGTCCATGACATTTTTCTTCTTAGCATATTTTTTTTGGTTCTTTAGGTTTCATTCTAGATGCAACATCGAACACTTCTCCTCCATATGACCATCGATGTTATAGTGGTCATAGTGGTTGATAGGATCTTTGCACTAGTGTGCTATCACTGCTATATTTTTTCTTTCCCCCCTTTCAACTACTTATTCCCCTTCTACGAAGCTTCATGGTGCTCTTTCTACTTTCACCTACTTTATTTCCCTTATTTTATCTTGGTATTGTGCGTGTACAAAATCTTCACCAATTGTTATGGGTTTAAACAACATTTTTTGTTTCCACTGATGGTTGTTTATACCCCCCATATACTTGAGAACATGCATGGTTTCTTTGGGAAGATACTAAATATTATTTCTAGCTTCCTAAATTTCGTGGTGTACTCCTATACACTCAACCCCTATATCTTCCTGAAGTAATTATTCTATATCCACTAGTCTCGTACATACCCAATATGAGAAACATAAATTATGAGGGCATTGAAATCGTCCCACTCAGTGACTAGAGGATATCCTCTAGATAGAAAGCTTTAATGTAGCTTTCCCAACAAGCTAAGGAATTTCCCTGTAATATCACTTGATAAAATCAAATTTTAGGTCCTTGATCTATGTGGTGAACTATAAAATAAACCTCTGACTGTTGTAATTATTCATTTAAATTAAAAGCATTAATCTCACCTTGATATGGTTTGAGGTAGACCTTCTCTTCCCTCTTGAAAAAAAATTGTGAATGGTTCATGACACTTCAATTGGGTTGTTGATTTCCATGTTCTTTCTTAGATTCCCTCTTTGGTTCATCCCTATCCCATGATCTCCCCTCCAAACTAACGTCTAAGTTGGAACCTCCATCCTCTCCTATTCCTAACTTGTTCACTAGAGTTTCCAAAAGGGGCTTCATGTTATGGATGATATCAATGACCTATTCTTCTATCCTTGAGAACCTCTCCTTTGCCACATCTTCAGAGTTATTAATAGATTCAATGACCATGGTTGGGGTTTTTCTTCTTAAACTGATTTGGATCTCCTCTAATTTCCCACAAAATACCCAAATACAGTTGCTCTGATAACAATATGATTCATAAATTATCATGGATATTACATTGGAAATTTTATCACAACAAATTTAATAAAATTATACCTAAAATATGAAATCTACACTATGACGATTATTTTCAATATAATTCTAAACTTATTAAGTTACTGTGCCATGCATATAATATATAAAATGTGGAAAATATAGAATTTGTGAAAACAAAATCTCTTTGCCACCCTCTCTCTCTTTCCCTCTCCCCATACCCCTCTCCCTCTCCCGCTCTCTCTCCCTTCCTCTCCCCCTCGCCCTCTGCCTAACCCCTTCGTCTCCCTCTCACCCCCCCCTCCCTCTCTCTCCATCTACCACTCGCTCCCCTCCACTACCTCTCGCTTTCTCCCTCTCCCCCTCTACCATTCCCAACCACAATCCCCCTTCCTCCCTTTCCCATCCTTGCTCCCCCTCAACCTTTCCCTCTCCCCCTCTCACTCCCCATCTCCCTTCCCAATATTCTCTTTCTCTCTCCCTCTCCCCTTCTCTCTCCCCCCACTCTCTCCCCTTTCTCTCTCTCTGTCTCTCTCTCTCTCTCTCACACCCCCTCTCAATCCCCCTCTCACATCGCTCTCCCTCTCTCCCTCTCTCTCCCTATCTCCCTCACCCTTTCTCTCTTTGTCCCCATCTCCCTCTCTCTCTCCCTCTCTCTCTTTCTCACGCTTTCAGCCTTCCACTCTTTTCATCTCTCTCACTCTCTCTCCCTCTCGCTCCCTCCCTCCCGCTCTCTCCCTATTTTTCTCTCTCTTCCTCCTTCCC
>APFE030379728.1:0-22527 GCA_000404065.3 Pinus taeda
TTTTTCCATTGACTTTAATGCCATCTTTCTCCATGGCAAGTTGATATTCAAATAATTCAATGTTTCCTCTAAAACTATATCAATAGCTACGAAAGTTCCATTTTTTAAAAAATATTGCAACCACCTGGTTATGGAAAGCAGGAAAAATATCATAATAGATCAAGAGAGAAAGAGTGTGGGCGTGCAAAGGGCTACAAGCTATAACAAACTAAAATTTGTTTGCGTGTGTTAAAGATAAATGGAAAACAAACAACTGAATATGCAACAAGATGAATTTTACTAAATTTCCATCATTGGAAAGTGATGCCACATGAGAAGAAAATTTTAAAAACCAACTAAAATTGTAGGGAAAAATGATTTATGTGTAGAAAATTAGAGAAGATGTTCCTGCTCTCTATTCGACGTTCTAAAATAAAATAAGGACATAGGCCATAAATTTAAAAGGAAATTAAAAAATTAAAAAAAAAATGTTGTAAGGACATAATTTTGTTGCATGATTACATTAATTTTTCTCGGTTGACGTGGATGAATGGAACAATATTAATAAAGGAACTCACATAATCTAATCTTATTTCATTACATATTAACTTGCTCGATTCATAGTAGGTTCCGTTGTATGGTAGGAGCTGGGTTTCGACATGCGAGAGGGATTCGAGCAGGAGCGAGTAGGATGCATATGTTTTAAATGATCAACGTGTATATATCAGAGTTTGCAGTATTGTTTGAATTAATGTTTTTACAATATATAATTATGTCAAAGTTTGTGTAAAGATAATCTCTTTGACTTAGCATGCCTAATTACTTTTAAGTAGATAATGTAAGATTAAATGACAGGAAGTCATGTGGCAGGGAAAAAATTGCGCATAAATAGAGTTATGTGAATTGTATTTCTTTTTATACTCTCATTAAAATATGAAAACTGTTGAGTTGCTTGAATGTTATGAAACCAACTCACAGAAAGATAGAAAAGAAATATCAATGCCTTAGAAATCAGCCTCTTCGAGGGGGCAACATCCAATACATTAAACAAATGAACAATTCTTGGATGATTCTTGGTCATACTATAATCATAGCCGACATAACAATAATAATGTAAGGGCACAATAATAACAAAAGTGGGCTTCTATGGGGCACAATAATAATAATGCTAAAACCCCAAGGGATTATGAACCTAAGGGAATAATGTTAAGCCCAGGGTACTAATATTATAAACCCAATATTGATAAACCCAAATATAAATACTACAAACACAAAAATAAACATGGTTTATTTTGATTGTGAGACAATCCTTGTCACAATGCAACATTGAAACATGGTTGACCATGGTTGGCTATGGTTGACAATGGTTGACCATGATTGATATTATAAACATAAGGGAATAGTAAACCTAAGGGATTAACACTAAAACCCCAAGGGACTATGAATCCAAGGGAATAATATAGAACCAAGGGACTAATATTATAAACCCAACGTATATAAACCCTAAGACAAATATTATAAACATTGAAATAAACGTGATGTACCATCATTGGTTTTTATATTGAGACAATCCTTATCACAATTCCATGTTGGACCATGGTCGACATCATAATAAACCATGTTTGACTGAAGAATAATAAACCCAAGCGATTGACATTATAAACCCAAAGGATTAATACTAAAACCCCAAGGGATTGTGAACCAAAGGGAATATTATTAAACAAAGGGGACTGATAATATAAATCCACGAGAATAATAAACCCAAGGGATTGATATAATAAACCCAAATGATTATTATTTCTTTTCATTGTGAGACAATCCTTGTCACAATGTGACATTCAAGCATGGTTGGGTATGATTGACAATGGTTTACCATGATCGATATTATAAACCTAAGGGAATAATAAACCCAAGCGATTAATATGATAAATCCAAAGGAATAATAAAACGAAGGGATTAATACTAAGACCCCAAGGGATTATGAACCCCAGGGAATAATATTAAATCCAAGGGACTAATATTATAAACCCAACATATATAAACCCTAAGAAAAATATTATAAACATTAAAATAAACATGATCCACCCTCATTGATTACATATTGAGACAATTCCTATCACAATTCCATGTTGGACCATGGTCGACATTATAATAAACTATGTTTGACTCGAGAATAATAAACCCAAGCGATTGATATTATAAACCCAAGGGATTAATACTAAAACCCCAAGGGATTATGAACCTAAGGCAATATTATTAAACAAAAGGGACTAATAATATAAACCCAAGGGATTGATATAATAAACCCAAAAGAATAATAAACCCAAGGGATTAACATTAAAACCTCAAGGGATTATGAACCCAAGGAATTATTAATATTAAAAAGTTGAAGAATGAAGAAAACCAATAATTTGATATTATAAACCATTGGGAATTAATAAACCCAAGGGAAAAATATTAGAAACCAAAGGGATAAAAAATGGCAAGGGATTAATAGAAATTAATTTTTTGAACCACATTGCAAAGGAGTTGTCTTTAGTGTGACTTTTTAGAGTTTCTAGTGCCAGAATCCGACAGAAACGTTTGTGGTGAAATCTTGATTTGTGTTATTTAAACTAGTTTTTTGTGTTATTCAACACCTTGAAAAACCCCTCGTGCACTTCTATTGTGCAAGGGTTACCCATCAAACTTGTGATTTCAATGGATTCTTGCATGATTTTAGAGAAATTAGACCAAGAAAATCCACAGGAAAAGCTTCCAAAAATTTGCACTAAAGACAACTCACATTGTAAACCATTAATACATCAATACAAAAAATTAATATGAATACATTAATAATAATATACTATAACCACTAAAACATGATAAATCATCAAGACATTAGTAATAACACATTTATATCAACATTGACTATATTTATTGGTTATTGGAAGAGGTTATTGACTATGTTTGAGTAATGGCTGACTTGATTTGAATATGTTTGTCTATATTTGACTAATGTGGTTGAATATGTTTGATTATTAATATTGATTAAAAATATTAAAAAGAGATTATGTTTGAACAACATTAGTGTAGTCTCCTCATTTTTCAATGTTTTATTGCAGCATTTGACAAATTACAATGTAATATAACATAAACAATATTAGTTATCATTAATGATTAGTAATTAAAATTAAAATTAAAGTTTAATTTGATATTTTTAAAAATAAAAATGACCAAAAATATATTTTTATTAAATTTTATTCATCCACAATTTTTTATTTATAAAATAAAAATCCTAATATATATTTAGAAATACAAATATTTATCTGTAAAATAAAATCCTAAAATTTACATGTTTAAAAATACACATATTTACCTAGAAAGATAATTAAAACAAAATAGATACGAATAACATTCCATTATATTTTTATATCTCATCTATTATTATTTTTAATTAATAATATAAATTTCCATAATACATACATTAAATAAATAAATTAATCTTGGTTTTAATCTCATGATTCAGAACATTTATATTGTACTTTTTCTCCATGATTCACCATAATGTCGCAATGGTACAATTTCTTATGATTCACTCATTCTTTTTTTTGTAAGTTAGATATGTATATTATAAAACAAAATATTTTACAAAAAGTCTGCCGAAGCAGAACGACACCTTAGATGGACTATTAAAACCTTGCTGACAACCAGCCCTGGGCTTTCAAAACTGAGCTGCACACCACACAGGGCGGCTTACTCTTGAACTAGTTATTGATCGCCACGACACTATCAAAACTTGGACAGAGACAGAGTGACAACACTATTTTGCATAAGGTCAAAGCCATAACAGAAAACAAAGTAAGAAAGAGTAGTAAAACTAACTGGCGTAAAGCCGTAACAGAAGAAACAAGATGGGTTGCGAAAAGAAACTAGGGAAACCCGCCAGTGCGTGGAAAGCCTCCAATTCGACTGACTGTGTCTAAGCCCACGTCTAGAACATGCTTGTCGACTTTGGCCTGCATGTCTTGCATGGAATGGAAATCCTGAGCTTCCTTCATCTTTTGTTCTTGCAAAAGGGGGTCCGGGCTCAGAGTTTGCCGGAGAAGCCTGATGAGCAGAGTTAATTTCTTGTTGACAATTTCCACACCCTCTTGCACTGTGGTGATTCTGCGATCTAGTGATTCATGGATTTCATGGAGATTTGCTGACTGATTCTCCGAAGTGGAGTTCCCCTTCCCAGAATGCTGCTTCCCCTCTTCCTTTGAATCCAGGGCTTTCGCAAGGAGAGTTTTGATTCTCCAGCTCTCCGCTTTAGTTCGAACATATTGAGTGGCTCTTTTGGAAGGCGTACCCGGGTCAGGTAACCAGTCAACTTCCTCCGCAATGATTCCCTCCTGTCGTTGTGCTTCTTCCTTTTTCACAGAAGCTTCCAATTCCGCTATCTTGTGTTTGCTCCTTGTTGTTGCTCTGGTCTCATACATATTCTGCACGGTGCGTAGTTCGCGGTTGGTCGCCAAGTATCTACAGCTCCCCGCTTCCATCCTATTCCCTCTGATCTTATCACTGTGAACACTTCTACCAACAGACAGGTTGTGGTCGCTTGCAGAGCTTTGAAATAAGGTAGAGGAACCTGAGCCACGACTCCCTGTTAAATAGCTTTTTTCCATGGATTTTCCCATAATGCGCTCTCCCCTTCGATACAGAGTGGTAGTACTTTCGTTATTAATGCGGAAGATGTTCGCACAACTCTCAAATCCTTTTCCTGATCTAGCATAAATGTTGTTGATTGCCTTCCCATCAAGGTTGACGCAGCTGTCCTTTCTCCTCAAACGGTCTCTATGGATTCTCTCGTGGCATGAACCAAGTTGATAGTTTCCATGTCTGGCTTTCTCTTGCCATAATGACCACTGTCGCAACTGTCCAGTCGTCCAGCTCCCGTGATAATAACCCAAGCCATTACCGGAAGCTCTAGTTTTACGGTGTCGAACAAAGAAACCGTTGTCGGTCAAGCCCGGTCGGTTTCATTTAGGTCTTGCTATGCCATCTGTGCACATCGTGCCTTCATGTTCGGGCAATCCACCTCCTCCCAACAGTTGTCCCATCCCCTGTCCTGATTGTCCACGCCACAATTTGCTAGGTAGTCCACCAGCCCGTTCGCCTGACGTCTTACCGCATAAAAAACTAATCCTTTCATTCCAGCCATAAGTTCTGCAATATTTTCCGTGACTTTGGCTAGTCGCCAGTGTTTTGTGGCTTTGTTTGCCTTAGTGCCTCCCTGAATTCTCTTAGCTGTAGATATGACCAGTGATGAATCCCCTTCCAGAATTACATTACAGAGGCGCAGGGATTTTAAAATTCTCAGACCGTGCTCTAGTGCTGCGAATTCCATCTCATTATTTGTGCTTTCCCCAAGCGCTCTGTAATATATGTGAAGAATTTCTCCATGCTGGTTGCGTAATGCACCTCCAATTCCTGCCATGCCGGGGTTGACTCTCGAGGCCCCGTCAAAATTTAGCTTCAATCCTCCTTCCGGTGGACGCTGCCATTTGTCGAGCTGTGAGGATGGTTGCGTTCTGTGTTTGAAGCTGTGATGCTGCTGGTGACTTCCAGACGAAAGCATTTCAAGATGCATAAGTCTTGTGCTGGCGGTTTCTCGTTACCTTCCTCTCTGCATTTCGTTTGAATTAATTGTTGAATGTTAGTTATTATATTGTCTTTAGAGAACTCTATGTTCCTGTGTTCGTCTTGGAAAATTATGCGGTTACGTTCCTTCCAAATAGACCATAGTAAAAAGCCTGGAACAGATTTCCATATGCTGTTGACTCTTTGTATGTTGGAGAAGTCTTTTTTCCAGTTCAGTATGGTTCTATGAATGGATTCTCTGTCTCGGTCAGAATTACTAAGAATTCATTCCATCCAGCTCCATAACTGATTTTCCCATTCACAAGCATTGAAAAGGTGGTTTATAGATTCCTCCTCTACGAGGCACATAGGGCATCTTGAGGGTCCCCTAAAACCTTTCTTGCACAAGTTGTCCCAAGTTATAGTCTTGTTTCTCATTAGAAGCCAAAGGAAGGTCCTGATTTTCGACCAGAGTAGGCTGTCCCAAACTTTGCTGCACCATGGCACGGCTTCAACCTGTTCTTCCTTTTCTATTATGTTCCTAGCTTTTTTTAATGAGAAATTTCCATTACCTTTCAAACCCCATCTTAGCTTATCATCCCCTTCAGTTTTCTGAATCTTTCTTTTGAGGATTCTCTCATTGAATTGCTGAGAACTTTCGTTGTTCTCCTCTGTGTTCCCAGGATTTAAATTTATCGAGTCCCTCCAAATCGGATCCCTACTGTTTTGAGTCCAATACTGATTGACTCTGTATCTTCCCTCATTTTGACTTATTCGCTTGAGGGTGGATAGCTCTGGGGTGTCCAGTTTAGGGAACTGCTGCCATGCATCTTCCCAGAACATGGCCAACCTTCCATTGCGAATTTCCCAAAAGTTGTGCTCCTGTACTAAGTTCCTGTTATTCCTGGCATGGTTCCATATTGACGATCCTTCCGGGACTTCCTGTAGTCTTATGAGGTCCTGAGTGTCACAGTGTGGAGTATATGTTTCCTTCCAATGCCTCGCCCAAGGTAAAGTGGGTTCTTTAATCCATTTCCACCATATCTTAGCTCCATAGGTACGGTTGACCACCCAAGGATCGACTAAGTTCAGCCCCCCCATAGATTTTGGCTGGCATAATTTATTCCATGCCACCAAAGCCCACTTCTTCTTATCCCCATTCCCATTCCATTAAAAGGATCTCTGTATGTTTCTCATTTGTTGCAGAATGCCTTTTGGAGCTGGAAGCATAGATAGTAAATATTGCGGAATTGCCTACAGAACAGCTTTGGTAAGGATAAGTCTACCTGCTAGGTTGAGGGCTTTGTTCGTCCAATGCGAGCACTTTTTCCTCATGTTGGCAAGAACTTTCTCCCAGTGAATTTTCTGCCAAGGTTTCAGAGTCAGAGGAGCCCCTAGATATTTCGAAGGCAGGGAGCCAATCCTGAATCCAAGAAGTTGGGACAAGTGAGCTTGAACTGCCGAATGAGTGTTGAAAAAGAAAATAGTGGTTTTAGAAAAATTAATTTCCATGCCAGACACTTGGCTGAAGAGATCAAGGATACCCCCGTAAGCCACAGCTTCCTTCACCGTGGGGGTACCATGTAACATGGTATCGTCCACGAACTGTTGATGTGTGGTAGCTGGTAGCGATCTTATTGGCTGCAGACCTTTTATAGATCCTTTTGCTTTCTTCTTGGCTATAGTTCGGCTAAGACCTTCCATTAGGATTACAAAGAGGAAAGGGGATAGGGGATCCCCTTGTCTTATTCCTCACGAAGGAGTGAAAGGAACAGATGGAGCACCATTGACAAGGATGGAATATCTCGGAGATTTGATGAGAGCAAGTATCCACTTGATCCAGGTCCTGTAGAAGCCAAAAGCATCCAAAACAGCTTCAGGGTATCTCCAGCTTACTTTGTCATAAGCTTTTGATAAATCCAATTTCATTAGCATTCCTGCTTCTTTTCTCGAATGAAGCGAGTGAATCATCTCCTGTGCTAACAATATGTTATCTAGAATTTGTCTACCCTCAACGTAGCCCGATTGCTCTTTCGAGATAATACCAGGAAGTATCGACTTTAGTCTATTTGCTATGACTTTTGAAATAATTTTATAGATAACATTACATAGGGCAATGGGTCTAAATTTATCAGGTGTCTTTGCTTCTTCAACCTTAGGTATGAGCGCTAGAAAGGTGGAGTTGATGGATTTTAGAATCGTTCCTGAGCGCCTAGAATCCTCCACTACCTCCCATACCTCCTGCTTGACAGTGTTCCAACAGGCCTTGAAGAAATTGATGGTGAAACCATCTGGACCTGGAGCTTTATCATTAGGCATGCTCCTGATTGCTTCCTCCACCTCCTCCATAGAGATTTCCCTGCATAGGGCCCAATTCTGATCTGAAGTAATAGACTTAGGAATCGCTGCTGTAAGTTCCTTGATGGCCTCCTCTCTATTTATGGGCGGTTCGTGTGCAATTGAGTTGAAGTGATCCGAGAGCAGAGCGGATATGTCATTGTGATTCTTTAGTATCTCCCCTGCATTATTTTTCAACTCGAGAATTCTATTAGCACTTCTATGGTCTAGAGCCGACCTGTGAAAAAATTGTGTTTTGCTCCCCCTCTCTTAGCCATTGGATTCTAGATTTCTGTTTCCAAAGAATCTCTTCTTGTATGCACCTTTTGTGCCACTGTTGAGAAAGAACTTTTTCCTTCTCAATCGCTTCGACACTGTGGTTGCCTGCTGCTCCATCTCTGTGAATCTGTTCCAGTTTGTTCTCTAGAATGGCTTTCTCCTGGAATATATGTCCAACAACCGTTTTGTTCCAATCTTTTATCTTTTATTTAGTTGCTTTCATCCTCTTTTGTAGATTAAACATTTTGGAGCCTCTCACCTCCAAAGGTTCAGACCACCATTTCTTTACCATCTCGAGGAAATTAGGGTGGTCTAACCAAAATTTTTCAAATCTGAATGGTTTATTCCTTGGGGTACCCTAAACTTCAACAATAAGCTAAATTGGCCAATGATCCGACCCCCCACTGGGAAGGATATCTGATTCTACTATTATACCATCCATTATAATGCTTTCTGAGATTAAGAATCTATCCAAGCGAGAAGCTATCAACCTTTCTCCCCCCCTTCTGTTGTTCCAGGTGAAAAGACCACTCTTAGGGTGTATGTCTGCCATTTTGACAGTCTCAATGAAACCTGTGAAGGCTTCCGCATCCCTATTAAGTTTCCTGAGACCCCCTTTTTTTCCAGAAGGGTGGTTATCATATTGAAATCACCCCCCAGTATACACTTAGACCTTGGATGTCTATTAATAAGCATGGTTAATGCATTTAAAAAAATTATTTTGTCTTCTAATTTCTGAGGACTATAAATATTGATACAGAGGAAAGATCCAGAATTACCTATGGGTTGGAACTCCACTGCCATGAAGTGTTTGTTCACCTCAGCTGATAACATCTGAATTTCCTTTGTGTCCCACATGGTTGCAAGGCCACCTTCTCGTCCCTGGCTCTCATTCTCTAAAACTTCCATATTTCTCCCAAGCTTCCTACAAAGACTATTGATACTGGAGCTACTACATTTAGTTTCTTGTAAGAACATAATTTCCGGTATGTATTTCTGGATTTTTCGCTTTAAGATTCTGTGTTTTGCCTGGCTGTTAAGCCCTCTTGCATTCCAAGAGATGATCTTCATGTTTAACTGATTTTTATTGGAAGGACTGGAAAGTGCTAAGCGCTTTCATCTTCCCTGAGTTTATCATGATCATGCCTAGTTCCTATAGAACTTCACCACTAGTTCTACGACTTCTTCTTTTCATTTGCTTTGAACTCGATGATTTCCATAAAAGACTTTTCGAATGTAAGCTATTGCCTTTTACTACACCTAGCTTCCTATTCTGCTTTTCAAGTTCTGCTTTTTGCCTTGCTATGAACAGGTCGTTTACCTTCCTGATTTCTTCTTCCGATGCATTCTCTATTCCTCAGGACTTCCAGTTCTCAGCAATTACTGGTAGGTTCATCCCCTCCCTGGCTAGCGCCTCTTCCCATTCTTGATCCTCACTTCCACCATCACTGGTGAGCATGTCAGTTTATTCTTCTGTCTCCTCTGTTCTCTCCTGCATTTGTACTTCATTGTTGAGGTCCCCTTCATGCGTTCCTTCCCTGGTTGGTTTTCCCTTTTCCTCATGCTCTGCATTTGATGTTAGGGTTTTGTGCTTGTCCTCTGAGTCTGTTTCAGGATCTAAGAGCAAAAAAGGGTTTTTGTGGTTGTTCCTGTCTGTGTTCCCTTTGTAATTCTTCCTTCTGTTAGCTCTCTGTCTAGACTTAGGTTTAATGAAGGCTTCTTTGTCTTTGTGGGCTTGTGCTGCTTCGGTCTCTACTTCCTTCCTAATCATAGGGAAGTCTCTCATCAAATGCCCATGTTCATGACATTTGCGGCACCGGAAGGGAATCTGCTCATAATCTATAGCCTGAAAGTAGTCTTCGTCCCTATATTCCAACCAGAGCCCCTCATGCAGTGCCCCAGAAACGTCCATTTCAACACATATTCTAGCGTAAGAAGTATATCTTTTTGTAAGGTTGCTTCAGAGGCCTTGACAAATGTTCCTAGCTTGTAACCTATTTGTTTCAATTCATTCAGACCCCAATAATCTATTGGGAGAGAGAACAAACGAATCCAGACTGGGACTTGAGTGAAAGATTCTTTCTCCAGGGCGAAGTTTACTTTCCATGGTCGCATGTATAGACCAGCTGAAGCCAAAAAGTATGGGCCACCCTCAAATACTCTATCCTTGTCTTCTAGGTTGGAGAAAACATCAGTGAACAAACCCTTGGCTCCCAAATGAAGCTTAACATCCCCCCATGGTTTCCATTGTTGTTTAATCCAATGGAAAAGAGTCCTTTCAGATGGCCATATGCCCATAAATTTGCAGATGATAGCCTGTTCTGCCATGTGCTCTTTATATGCCTGAATCTCTGGGTCAGTTATAACTACCCTTAGGTTATTGATCTTTTTTGGTTTGCAGACCCCATTGGGTGAAGCGTATTTATTGGGGCTTGAGCTTGGCTCCCCCTCCTTTTCTGGTTTTCCTTGCCTATTGTTTGTTTGCTCCCTGTCTTCATCATCTTGTCGTTCCTCGTTTTCTGATGATTTAATCATTGAGGGGATTTTGTCTTTAGTTCCTGTCAGGCTTTCACTCAATATGCCTGCGCCTCCCGTTGTGCTATATGGCTTGTCAGTTTCCCCTTGTATTTTCTCCTTATTCCTTCTGCCAATCTGCTTGTTATTGTCAAGCCCAGAAATCTTGACCCCTTCCTTTTTATTTTGCCTCTGCTTCTGCATGATTATATGTTTGAAAGTAGGGGCCCCACTGGACCCCTCTGCCTCCATTCGGTCAGTCAGCTCTTGACCTTTGCGATACATTGCTGTGAAATGAGAAAATACCACTTCTAGCCCTGCTATGGTGTCAGCACATTGGAAAATCAAGATTCGTCCTTGACCACTGACTGCAGCTGAAGGTTCAGGCCTGCTGTTACTGCAAGTGCAAAGGGACAGAGCCTGCGCCTGTCACAAGTAACTCAAACCCTAGCGGCCGCCATTGATCCTCCTCTCTTCTTCTCTTGTGGTCTCACCAGAGATAGTAGTTAATAACATTATGATTCACTCATTCATTGTAACAATTGTCTACCTTTTTTTGTTTCAAATGATTCGTACAATTTATTTATTGATTTTTTTGTGGTGTAAAGTTAGAAGTTTTTTAAAATATATGTATATATAATTTATATTTATATTGTATTAACATAAAATAAAATTATAATTTAGTATATTTTTTAAACAATCGCAAAATTACCTTTTAAAATTATCATGTAAGTATTTGAAACAGTGGTAAAAGTTGATTTGAAGGCTGTAATAAACATTTATAAACTATTGCAATGTTTGATTGGATTGCTTAACTTCAATTTGATGCTGAGTGCTTTGTCATGAGAAACAGACACTACACTACCTTTCACCATCACAGGTTTCTCCATTGAAAAAATAATGGAAAGCACTTGACAGGAAGTAGCCTTTTGGAGAACTAAGTTCTCGACATCTTGTTTATGACTCTACGTGATTCTATATTAACAATTGAAATAGACCAATGAATATTTTTTAAATCTCAAAAGTTCAAGTTCACATGTGTTATGATGGGCGTGGTGTCCTATTCTTTCACTCATTTGAAATCTATGAAAGGCATGCAACTTTATTAATTCTTCATAAAACTTCACATTCTAGAAAAATCCTTTTATTTTGGGCAAAAGGAATGGAAGCTTTTGGTGGTATGATCATATTTTCATTGATGGTGTAAAAATATTATGGAGAGAAAGCAGAAAACTATATACATATATACATTCACAAAGTTGAAACACTGAATAGTTTACACCATCCATGAATGTTGAGAAAATTACCAGCAGAAATAAAGAATCTACAAATTAATCTAGTTATGTCCATCAAGAAAACTAAGTCAAAGGAAGGGCTTGACTTCATCATCTATTAGTTCTCTGGACCAAGAAACGGGACCAGAGAAGTTTGCTCTAGGCCCCATGCGCTTATACTACCCATAAAACACAGATCTGTAAAGATCAAAAATACAAGAATGTTTAGGTGATGAATTACATTACACAGTTCTCGATAAAAAATTAATGATGTGGTTTATGTGAAAGATATTCATTAGGATATTTGAAAATCAATGAATTCGATGAAGTCTATAATACACATGTTTGTCTTTTGGGGTATTCCATGTCATACCATCCCGTGGGCAGAATGATGGTGTCCATATAAGTGAAAGTTAAAATCACTAGGGAGAAGGATCGCCATTCTCGCCCTAGGTAGAAAGCTCCCGACCTCGTTACCTTAGATCTCAAGAATGCAAACCCCTTGTGGTTGTCCCATTTCTCCGTCTTCTGCACTGTCACCACACCATAGGTATGGTTGAACATGGTTGATGATGTTGGACATTGATTAACCATACTTGACCATGACTCACCATATCCAACCATGGTTGACCGTATTCAACCAAGGTAGAGCTTGGAATGTTCTAGGTTTGCTTTGGTTGACAAGGATCATCATGGTTATGACTATGGTTGACCAAAGATGACCACAAGATCGTGACCATGGTTGTGACTATGGTTGACCAAAGATGACTATAAATGACCATTGCTAACCAAGGTTTTCCTTGGTTAAGCATGATTGGACATGGTTGATATATTTGGGCATGGTCAACCATAATTTTCTATGATAGAAGATGGTTTCCCATTTTTACAATGGTTGACCACATCCAACCATACAGACCTTGGTTCACCATTCTTGACCATTAGGGATGGGTAAAGCAATAGGTTTCGTGTGTTGAAAGGGATGAACATGGTTGACCAAGGTTAACCATAGTTGATTATAGTTAACAAATTTTGTACATCATTGAGCACAGACGATAATGAGCGATAATGATATTACAAATGTTAATGTTAATATCATTAATAGTATCACTAATAATTTTTTAAATATCATAATTAATATTAATAATATAACTATTAGGATATAATTTTATATTTAAATTTTTTATTAATTACTTTATTATTTATTTATTATATTAATATTAAATCTACTATATCAACCATGTTAATGTGTTTAATAATATTGAAATTATTAATTAAATATTATTAATAATGATATTATAATTTTAAATGTTATAATAATATTAATAATATTAATGGTATTAGGTTAATAACGTTAAATGCTAACCATTTTAAAAAATTATTATGATTAATAAATATTTTTTTCCTAGACAAATTAAATTAATGATATTATTAATATCATTATTAATAATATTATTTTTAATATTAATTTGAATGTTGTAATAATAATAATAATTGATAATGATATATATCAATATTAATGTTTTAAATGATTAATATTAATGTTATATAATCATTTATATTAATATTAATAATATTTAATGATTATGATTAACCATACTTGATCTATGCTTGTTATGGTTGAACATTATTGGCCATGGTTGGATATATTTTAGCATGTTGATCATATTTTTCTATGATAGAATATGTTTGTCCAATTTTACAATGTTTGACAACCTTAAACCATAGAGAACTTGGTGACCATGTTTGGCCATTCTAACTTTGTTTGGCCATTCTCTTAGGTTTATATTAGATCTAAATTTTTATTAACAATTATTATACACTAAATATTATTAATATTATTTATCAAAACTAATGTTAATTCTACTTATATTGACAATGTTAATGTGTTTAATAATATTGATAGTATTAATTAAATCATATTAATATTAATTATTATTTTAAATATTATTAATAATTTTAATGTTATTATGTTAATAATATTAAATACTATAATATTTTAATAATTTTTAGAAAATAAATAAAATTAATAATTTTAATAATATTATTCTCTAGACATTGTGAATATTACTATATCAATTATATTATGAAAACCTCAAAACTTAAAACTAATATCAAAACATTAATTTTAAAAGATACTTTAAACTAAAAGCTTAAAACATAAAATATTATTTCTCAATTTTCACATTAGTTCAATCACCAATTGAACTATCCCTATAACAAATTTCAATATATAATTAATTAACTTAATTAAATAATAATTTAATATATTTAAAAAAATAAACATAACATTATAGTCACAATAGAAAGTATAATTATTTAACATAATTAGACAATGTTGTTGACCTTAATAATCCATTATAATAAAAGATCAAAATGAGCAAGACAAAGTGATGACAATGACCATTTCTGTAAATAAAAAACTATTGAGAAAGAAAACATTATTTGTGTGGTTTCTGTAGCTTGGACCCAATACAACCAATAAAGATTATGTGAATTAAAATATAAAGTATTAGAAACTAAATTGCATTTGTGTCAATGACCATTGCACTTACAGAAGGGGCCAAAGAGATTCAAATCTCTCTTGATGATGCCATAACTCTACAGCTAGCCTCGATTGAACCTTGCAAGATGTGTACATCTTGCAACGTGGTCATGAGGATTGCAAGTTGGCCCACTATGCTGTGGCCTAGAAGTGGTGGAGATTAATAGGTTAGCACCTACAAAATACTCAAACCTTAAATTATGTTAATTGATATAACATAAGTATAAAAAATTTAAATTAAAAAATAATTTTTTTACCAATCCAATATCTTTTAACTCAAAAATAAGTTTCCTATCTGTCAAAATATTGACCATCCCACAAGGTATTAATATATTCAAGACTTCAATTCTAACTTGGAAAATGTAAAGTCTTTTCAACCAGAAAGATGTTTTAGAAATATTGGAGGAATTTCTTGTAATTACAAATTGATTTAAAAATTTTATAATTTATTTGTGTTTAATTTTTTAAACATATTTAAAGAACACAATTTAATCATTGTATTATCTACTATAATTTAATCATGAAATTTGAATTCAAATTTCCATTAAATCAAGTAGACCAGACAAAAAAAAATAGTCATATCATTGCAACAATTTCAAAAAAATTATTTTACCTGATACAACAAAAAAAACCTCTAAAACTAAAAATAATTTTAATAAACAACATCAAAATGCCCCTGAAAACAACTTGGAATGGATGACAGGAGACTATGAATCTCGTGTTACGCAAACTATGCACACAGATTTATTCAAAAATATTCGACTTTACATTAGTCACCTTGAAGCGCATTGGGAATTAAACACTACAGTTCTAACTACCATGGGTGTTTCAGGGGATTCTCTCAGATTTCCTTTAGAGAGTAGACAAAAGGCATATAGCTACCAGATCATGAGGGCAAATGGCATATAGCGAGTTCGCCCAAACCCACTTTCGCTAAAGAGCTTTTCCAAAAATATGGGTGAGTTAATTTTGTATAATAGCATAGTTACGTAAATTAAATGACAGGGGAATTTAATGTGAATGGAGATTCATTATAATAAATATTAAAATATTTACCTCACATATTATATATTAAAAAAATATCCTATATCTATAATATATAAGAACTACATTAATAATTATTTGTATAATTGATCTACTCATTCTTGTGAGTATAAATATTCCTATTTTTCAAAAACTTCAATTTCAATAATAAAAATTAATATTATAAATATTAATAAAATTATTTGAAGATTTAATATAACCTTTTTTTGTTTATTACTTCTGTATATATTGTTGTTGGATAAATGCAACAGTGTAAATTACAAACTATAAATTTTAATAAGTTTTTTTTACTCATTGTACTATAGTCATTTAATGATGTCTTGTCAGCAAATAAATAAAGAAATTAATTTATAGGCTTTATTTTTCAAAAGAAAAGGAAACCCTTAATAGTTGTAATTATGACACTTCAAAATCGAAACTATAAAAATATGAAATGAAATTGGACCCAGTAAACTCGGACCTAGTCAAATTGAAATCAAACTCGTAAAGGAATTCTACGCTGAAAGGATAAAGGGACATGGATTCCATCTTCAAATACATTAGTAAATCTGATTTACTATTAATTCAAATCACCTTGAAATATTTTACAGCATCACATCTTCCCTTCCTAGAGCCTTTTTAATGCTAAATTTCATCCATCGCAATATCACTGGGCATTCTACTTAGTCTACTCAATAGACTAAATGGTGGTGTTCCATCTCTGCCTTGTTCTGATCAATGTTGTCATCGTCTCTTTGCAAATGTGTTCCAGAGGCGCCCGAGGATCCTTGTCACGAAGATCACCCAAGATGCCACTATATTGTTCTGCACCGTTGAAATCTGAAAAAGAACACTTGTGGGGATCCACCGTTTAGTGCTAGACATCGAGTAGAACTATATGTGGGTAAGATTCGCAACAAGGAAAGTCACATATCCTTCACTTATAGAGTAGAACTATATGTGAGTAAGATTCTCAACAAGGAAAGTCACATATGCTTCACTTATAGCCCGATCGCCCGCAATTGTGCACGAGAGATTTAGGGTTAGGGTTCATCAAAAATAAAAAATGTATTCATTTTTGTCAATGTTTAGAGTAGGCTTTAACACCGCACCCGAGATCTAGGTTTAGGGCATGGGATTTTTAGGGTTAGGGTTTATCATGATCAAATATGAGTGTCATTCGTAGCTATATAGGCCTCGACAATGGCGTTGATTCACAGAATAAAATTGGGGATGCTAAGTTGTGAGTTACGATAAAATACCTAGGTCAAATCCTGTAGATTCCATCTCTACAAATGAGGATGTTGGTCAAATCCATCTGTTCAAACGAGGATGCGTGGTATTTGGATAATTAAAATCTTTGTTGCTTATTCTGGTGGATAACCATTCAATTCGATTCCATATAGATATCAACTACCCTCGAGACATGGAATCTATTCCATATGGATAACCATTCAATTGTTGTGATCACTACAATAGTGTAGACTTTCGACTTTTTGCAAATTCTTACAATATAGAAAATTTTATTTCCACGATTCATGAAGGCTTATGAGCTACCTTAGCAGGTAAGCAAGGAATAAAATGAGGCCATAAATCTTAAATCAAATTCGCAAGATGAATACCTACAACATGACCAGTTTTATTCCATGATTCCTCGAGGCTTATGAGTTAAGTGAGGAAGGTAGAAAAAGAGGCCATAAATCTTAAATAAAATATGCAAGGTAAAGGTGGCCGGCCATGATGTATCGATGACACTCTCCCTCACATGTTGATCTTGAGAAATTGAAACCTACTTTTGATCTCTTGAAATAGACCATGGAATGCAAAGATAATATGAACATGGGACCATTACACAGCCACATTTATAACAAAGGTGGACAATTAGAATATTATAACACATAGTGAATACCCTAGTTTCATACATTTCACAATTGCAAAGAGACATAGGTTTCAATGCTTTTTTGGCATTAATTTTTTAATTTCATTTTTCCTTATCATTTTTTCTAATCTCATCTCGCTGGGGAGAATGCCAACAATCAAGCTTTTTATGATTAAATGATGGGATAATTGCATGTTGCCAGGTTGCCCATATGGAAGGAAATGTGTTGTTCCATCCTATATTGTTTCATATTCTTTTTATTTTTTTTATTTTTTAATATTATTTTTGTTAATCCTTATAAGTGGAGATAAATGAGAGGCACAATAAAATTTTAATTTCATTTGGTAAAAAAAAAATGAAGTAGGATTTAAACACCCGATTTAGATATGCAAAGAAGTTATGGCTTTTAATTTCAGTCATTGATCGAGTGGGGACTACCAGACATCTTTTAGTTTAGACCATCAGATCAAAGGGATTAATTAGCAAAATGATTAAAATGCCCAATACCAATAAGAGAGACTCCTATCGGAGTAATGACTATCAAAATGAAATGAGATCTAAATTTTCATTTAATAATTGACCAAAAATACAATATAGCACGGGTAGACCAAATTTTCATGTAATTATGGATGAAGAATATAATGGTAACTAATATTTGACGGCTAATAAGCTCATCAATACTCTCTCGCTGCATATGCCCATCCCTAAATAATATATTTGTTTCAATCTAACTGTAATTATGGATGAAGAATATAATGGTAACTAATATTTGACGGCTAATAAGCTCATCAATACTCTCTCGCTGCATATGCCCATCCCTAAATAATATATTTGTTTCAATCTAACTGTGAATTGGGAAATATGTAGAACCCAATATAATAACACACAGTTCTCCTGGAATGGTTAGAAGACATGTAGTTTATTAATTGACCAACAATACACTATAGCACAGGTCTCCTGGAACGGTTAGAAGACATGTAGTTTATAGATTGACCAAGTATACAATATAGCACAGGTCCCCAAATTTTTCGTTTAATGATTGACCAAGAATACAATTTGGCACAGGTCTCGAAGAATACAATATAGCACAGAAGATATGGCGTTTAAGGATTACAATATGGCAAAGGTCTCCAAAATACAATACAGCAAAGAAGGGACGGGGTTTAATAATTAAATATGGCACAGGTCTCCAAAAATACAATATAGCACAGGTCCCCTAAATTTTGATTTAATAATTGAACAAGAATATAATACGACACAGGTCTCGTGGACTGGTTGGAAGAGACGGGATCGTCTTTTGGCACATTAAAATTACTTCCCAATTTCCGCAACTCTTAATCTTCTAGGTGTTCCCGGTCCGTCTTGAAACTAGTGGTCACAGACTTCCCTCTTCGTGGTTCGTACATGAAAATCTGAATGACAAATATGTTTGATTGGAAACTTACGCAAGCTCTTCGCATGTTTGAGTTTTGAATAAATGTTTGCATAATTTATATAGTCATTTCCTTACTTTAGAGTTTAATATTTATAAAATTATCTCTAATTATTTATTTTAACATTTATAAAATCATCTTTAATTATCTATTAAATCATTTAAGATCCCTTAAAAGATATCCAAATTGATGCATATACCCCTTAAGTTATCCAAAATAACATTACTCATTTGCAAAGTAGAGGTAAAACACCTTTGTCTTTTACACGATAGAATTTCTTGCAACCATGCACGCAATGGTATTCTTATTATAAATATGAAAATACAATCAACATGATTGTAATACTCTTATTATAGCTATGGTACTACATAGAAATCGGTTTACCAGCGATGTATTTTATGTAACGAACAGAGAATTCAGTATGATAAACTTCTAATCAGGGGCAGAATATAATGTTGTAATTAGCACCAGAAGCGCAAGCGTGGGTTTTAGTGTCATCCGTGGGATATAGGTAGGCATCTGGGCACTGGTCCATTTTGCAAGTCAGTGCTTTGCAGCTACCGTCGGAGGGTGTTAAGGAGAGAGGGACATTGAAGCCATCAATTACAGAGAGGTCATAGAAATCTTGATTGTTGCCCCCATTCAGAGTATATTCAACCAGCGTTGTAGGAGACTGTCCCGAGAGCGTACAACTGAGCACGCCACCACAGTCACCAGTGCTGCAGCTTCCTTTACCAGAGGCATCGAAGGAGCATCCAGTACGTCCCCAAAATCTACCTGAGCTTGTTCCTGCGGGCACGTTAACACTCCATGATTGACCCTGCCCCAACGCTTGACCGCCACCTACGGGAATTCCTGCGGCCCATACCGTGTATGAACACTGGTTCTGGATCACAAACGTCGCACCCGTAGCTCCTGCACTTACAAAAGCAAAAAAATATTTCTTTATGATTCACCGAGAATACAATATAGCACGTGTCCCCTAAATTTTCATTTAATGATCGCCGAAGAAACACAATATGGCTGGACTTGTTAGAACAGATCGGTCGTCGTAAACTTCGAAATATCCACGCTTAGGATTGACTAACGACTATCAAGATTGAATCCAGAGCTTTGTGTGACTGATTATCAAGATTGACTGACGACTAATGATTCCCCAAGAATACAATATAGCACATAATATGGCACAGGTCCCCTGGAGTTGTTAGAACAGATGGGTCGTCGTTCGGTACATCACAATTGTTTCGTAATCTCCTAGGTGTTCCCGTTCCGGCTTCAAACGAGTGACTACGGACTTCCCTCTTCGTTTTGTGCGTGAAAGGCTTAATTTTATTTCGTTCGTACATGAAGATCTGAATGACAAATAAGATTGATGGGATACTTTCATAACCTTTGCATATAGTTATGTTTTGAGTATGGAATTTTTTTGAAGGTTGAGTATTTATTATATCCACCACATATAGTATTAGCATTTTTGTTTTTATAGTATATTAATTTGTTTTTCCTTTTATAGTTTATCCATAGTTTAAAATGGGAATTCAATTTTTGTTATTTTTTATTTTATTTAAATTTATTTATTTGTAAAGTGATTGGTTGAGCTCTTATTATTAGTGTGTTTTGTTAACTTTTATTTTTCTACTAGCTAATAGTATTTTTGTTTTTAGTTTTATTTATTTTTTACATTTTTTCCTAACTCCCTTGAATTTATTTTATTTAGGTATAGTTTTTATAATTCTCACTTGCAAGATATATCAAGAATTCAAGAAATTGTTCTTGTTACAAGAAATTGATTTTCTTGAATTTAATAAGTTTATCTTTTTTTTTCTTATTTCGTGTGTCTATTAGTAATGTCTGAGCGTATCAATTATCATAGACCAAGGATTTGATAGCTATGAGCAAATCCAATGCAATGCACTAGAGCTCTTCATTTCATTTTAGGTTATTCAAATTTTATGGTGCACAGATTGGGGAATGAGATCCACACTAATTCTACGAGAGCTCTTCATTTCATTTTAGGTTATTCAAATTCTATGGTGCATGGGTTGGGGAATGGGATCCAAACTAATTCTACCAATGTATTAACAAGTTCTCACTTTGATGTTTTAAGTGCAAACAAAATGAGAGATGGCTAGACATTTATTGGAATGTTATTCTTCAATTTCTCCTTTGTTTCAATTATTTTGTTAACGTTGTTTTACCTTCTTTCCTTCAACCAAACACGCAAGGTTGGTCTCAGTTACCATGCAAAAAGTTAATGTGTGAATTTTGTTAAAGGTTATTTATTATACTCCACTTTATTCCTAGTTAAGATTGATCTCAGTTACTATGAAAAAGTTAATGTGTGAATTTGTTAAAGGTTACTTATTCCACTCCAACTTTATTCCTAGTTTTATTCAAAGTGAATGTGCCAAATTCAACCAATTTAATATTAAGTAAAAAATCATAGACAAACCCTTAGTATTTGGAAAATATTTAAAAAGGGCTAATGATAAATTTTATTTATTTAAATATTTAATTTTCTTAATGATTTATAACTATGATAACTATAATCTAGTTGTTAAATTGATAGTTAAACATCTTTTTTTTATTATTATTATATCTTTAAGATAAATGAAGGGAACCACGGAAGGCGAGCAGAACAAGGGTTTTGAACAGGGAGTGACAGGTGCAAGCTGGTAACCATGCACGGGCAAGGAGGGGGGAGCTCCACTCCCTCCTACAATCATGTAGTTGTGAACAGAAGCAAGGAGGCTGGTTCAAACCGATTCAAGAAACCAATGGAGGCAAAGACGGAGAAGATAAGCACAAAAGAGCTAGAAAACATCAAATCTCAAGAACAGGAAGAGAATCACAAGGAAGTCAAAAGAGAGAAAAGAACAGGAGACAACAGTCATAGAACTGAGAACAAGACTATGACAGGACTCTATAAACCCAGGTCAACCAGTAAACCCCTTATTTTTTTAAAATGATCTAGTGCTACAGGTGCACAGGGATCACATGGCGGCATACGTGGTTATATGCAAATTTATGGGAATTTGGCCAACAGAGAAGGCTTTGCACTCATGGATAAGAAACCACTGGAAACGAAAGGGAGATCTAAACCTTCATCTTGGGTCAAAGGGATTCTTCACAGTGGTGTTCACAAACCTAGAGGATAAAGATAGCGTGTTCGATGTAGGACCATATTTCTATGTTGTTGCAGGCCTCTACATGCGACCATGGGTGATGAATTTTGTCCCAGAACAAGAAAAATTCACATCGGTACCAGTATGGATAAGACTCTACTCTCTACCTTTAGATTATTGGCTGCCAAAATTCTTAAAAGCCATAGGCAATAAATTAGCTAATTTTTTAAAATATCAGATGCAACTCTGCGAGGTAAATAAACCTCCTTCGCCAACATATGTGTAGAAATGGACCTATCAAGAGCACTTTCGGACAAAATCATTCTAGAAGTATATGATGAAGAATGGGTGCAGGCGGTGGACTATGAACATGTCCCATTCAGAAGTTGTAAATGTCATGAACATGGGCACTGTAATGCCCCACTTAAATCTTATCCTACAAATTTTGTTAATGTTTACATTATCTAAAAATATTGAGAAATATAGGTCTAATATAAAATTCATGATTTCCATTATTTAAATTCTCCACTTACCTTCT
>APFE030379740.1:0-23645 GCA_000404065.3 Pinus taeda
GTTCCTCTTGTCCCAGTTGTCCTAGTCAACCCCCAAAACCCAGTAAATATGGCCAGATATGCACCTCTGCAACTACCTGCCAATCCAGTGGCCTTACCTCAAGATTATTAGGCCAAAATATCATACTTTGACTCCACTGGTCCTTATTCAGCCATTCAGCATGCTAAGAGAATGCAAGATCATTTTGAAAATTATGAGATAGATGATGAAACTGTGAGGATGAGAATATTTGTCCAAAGCCTAATAGGGGATGTGCGAACATGGTTTAGATCACTGCCTGCAAACAGCATCACCACCCCTGATGAGCTCTACCAATCCTTCACAAATAGGTGGGAGAAAAAGAAGGACCCTTTACATATACTTGGTGAATATGACATGATTAAAAGAGGTCCTCAAGAGACAGTTTTGGAATACTGTGCTCGGTTCAATAATGTATATAATGCAATACCTCAAAACCTAAGACCTCCCCCAGATTTAGCCTTATACAAATTCCCAGATGGATTTGACCCAGACATGGCCTACTAATTAAAAGAAAGAGCCCCTCAAACCCTTGAAGAAGCTCAGAAGGTTGCTGTAACAGTTGAGGCAAACCTGATTGCTAAGAGGAACAGGGCTAAAATGGAAAAGAGAGTTGCCTTCAAAGAAGAGCCCTCCGCCTTGGACCAAAAATTGGATGCAATAATTTCTGGTATGAAGAGGCTAGGTGACAGGGTAGAATCTGTGGAAAGAAAATCTTCATGGGAAGCACCACCAAACAACCCTAACAGGAATCCAAACTTTAGAAGGAACCAAAATCCTAGTGGGAGCAAAGTCAACAATGATCCTGAAATAAGACCACCATTTCAAGAAAACTATGCTGAAACATCCACATCAGAGGAACAAGCGGAGGACACTCATATCCACCTAATGGGGTTTGAAAATAAGCACCAAGTCTTCTTGAGTCAAGAGGATCATGATGAAGAAGATAGTAAACAATTTCAGACAAAATCAGGGGAATCATTTGATTTCAAACAAGGCTATGACACTGCTGTTTATGAGGTTCATAAACAGTACAAACTAAGGAGCAGGACTGTAAATGTAACACAACCCGAGAAAACCAAAGACAAACTACAGCCTAAAAATGCCATAGTAACTGAACCAATGGATACAACTAATTCACCCACAAAGGGAATAACTATTGAAGAAATCATTGAACAAACACCAAATTCACCAAATACATCATTTGAACATTCTAACTCGAGCAAAGAGCCTCAAGAGGTAATCAACAAGCATGAACCCCAAAATCAAGAAGAAACCTCGCCAGACAAAGAAAGGAGGCTCACCCATACTGCTAAAACACAAACTGAAAAACCCTTTGACTTAGAAACTGAAATTGGAAAACTGAAAATAGCCATACCTCTGGCAGAGCTAGCCAAAAATGACATTTATAAACAGCAGATTCAAAGGTCTCTCCAACTCACTCATAACAAAAACAAAGATAATGTGGATAATGTCAATGTGTTGGATGACACCCCTGAATTGCTTTTTGGTCCAGAGGTTGATGGAAAAGTAGCAGGCTCAGGGATACTACCCTTTTATGTTAGCTTGCATGTGCATGAAAAAATATTACACAATGCAATGTTTGACTCAGGTGCATCTCATAACTTGATTCCAAAATCGGTAATGGAAAGGCTAAATCTGGATATCACTAGACCATACAAGGACCTTTTCTCATTTGATTCTAGCCAGGTCAAGTGTCTAGGCTTGATAAAAGACTTATGTGTGTCCTTAGTCCAATATCCAAATAAAACGATCTTAATGGACGTAGTTGTTGCTGACATTCCACCCAAATATGGGATGTTACTGTCAAGATCATGGGGGGCTAAACTTCAAGGGTCTCTCCAACTAGACATGTCTTATGCTACTATCACAGTCTTTGGTCAACCCAAGAGGTTGTATAGAGAGTCGCTGATGAAATACATGGTCAGTAGTACAGAGAAGCCTCAAAACTTTCCCATCTATGCTCTCCACTCTGACATAGACTCATACATCCTTTTCAATGACAATATAGGCAACAACAACAATCAAGAATCTCAGATGATGGAAATAAACCAACCTGCTGAACAAGAGGATCCTGAAACACAAACATTGGTTGAGTTGAGCAATACAAACATTCAAGATCACAAAATGAATAACTGTCAAACCAGGACACCTGAACTGAATAATGAGCAGATGGCTCCCCAAGAAGCCAGAATAATCCCACCAAGTGAGAAAGATGTCATTCCAGACAAACTGAAAAAACAACCTATACTCCAACTCACAGATCTAGACCATGGAAATAACATTCAATACCCTTTGAAAGAAAAAATTCTATGGTTTCTAGAATTTGATGGGTCAGTTAACAAATTAGGGGCAGGAGCAGGAGTGTGGGTGCACAACAAAGAAAGCAGTCATGCAGAGGGTAGAGCCTACAGACTAAACTTCAGATGTACCAACAATATGGCTGAATACGAGGCCCTCCTACTGGGCCTCAAGTTGGTACAATCCCTACAAGTCACAAGAGTATCAATCCTAGGGGATTCGGACCTAGTTATCCAACAGGTCAAAGGAAATTTTGTTACAAAAGACAACAGACTCAGGTCTTACAGATCCGTTGCCACTGAGTTACTTAAATCTCTTACTGAGTTCCAGATTACCAAAATTCCTAGGGCTCAGAACCTGCACGCTCATAGCCTAGACATGTTTGCAAGTACTTGCAAGCTGCCCTTTGACCCCCATCACCGTTTCACAGTTGAGGTAAAACACAGACCATCAGTTCCAAATAACATAAAGGACTGGCAAGTATTTGACAATGACACACAAATCAACAACTTTCTGACTTTACAAAAGGAATTTTCAGGTCTGAAGATAGACACTGAGCCAGCAAGTCAATCAAAAATACTTCGGTTAGAAAATCCATCACAAATACAAAGTGAACATAACAGCCAAGTACTTTCGCCCAAAACAGCCAATCGAATGCTACATCCCACAATTTTCAACCAGTACAACATTCAAGAAATCCAACAGATTGAATATGAGGAGACACCTGAGGATGAAACTGAGGTGATACAGTTAAAGAACAATTTTCTGCCCATAGGCTTAGCTCCTTTGGAGACATTTTTTATTCTAATGATGTCCCCAATAAACCAAAATTTGAACCCCTAAACACTACCATTGAAGAGCATAACATAGGAACAGTTCAACAGCCTAAAATCGTAAAACTATCAGCTGCATTACCTCTTGATCAAAAGCCCAAATACATTGACCTGTTTAAAGAGTTCCAAGATGTGTTTGCATGGAGTTATGAGGATCTTAAATCCTATGACACCTCTGTAATACAACACACCATCCCACTACAGCCAAATCAGAAACCCTTTAAACAAAAGCTCAGGAGGATTAACCCTATGCTCCTCCCAGCAATGGAACAAGAGGTACAAAAAATGCACAAAGCAGGCATTATAGCACCAATCAGATTCTCTGATTGGATTTCAAATTTGGTTCCCACAAGGAAGAAAACTAGGGAAATTAGGCTCAGTGTCGATTTAAGAAACCTCAACCAAGTATCACTGAAAGACAACTATCCCCTACCAAAGATGGATCACATCCTGTAAAGAGTGGTAGGGGCATCAAGAATTTCCTTGCTGGATGGCTTTTCAGGCTTCAACCAGATCTTAGTCCATCCTCAGGATCAGGACAAAACTGCATTTACAACCCCATGGGGAACCTTTAAATATGTAAAAATGCCTTTTGGATTGAAAAACGCAGGGGCAACATTTCAAAGAGCCATGGACATAGCTTTTTCCAAAGAAATTCGTGACTTTCTAGTCATTTACTTGGATGACCTTACACCCTTCTCAAAATCAGACCAAGAGCATATAAATCATTTGAGACAGATCTTTCTAAAATGCAGAAAATATGGAATCTCCTTGAATCCCAAAAAATCCATTTTTGGTCTAGAGGAAGGGAAATTACTGGGTCACATTATCTCTAAGGATGGTATCAGAATTGACCCAGACAGAATCCAGGCCATCCAACATATGCCCCATCCCAGGAATATAAAAGAATTACAAGCCTTTTTGGGGAAAATCAACTTTTTGAGAAGATTTATCCCAAACCTAGCTGAGCTTAGCAGACTGCTTAACAACATGCTGAAAAAGGATTCCAAAGTTAAATGGACAGTAGATGCTAAACAAGCCTTTGAAAGCATCAAATTTGCTCTTACCCAAACCCCTGTCCTAACTAGCCCTCAGTTTGATAGAGACTTCATCATATTCTCCTTTGCTTCTGAACATACAATTGCTGCAGTTTTACTCCAGAAAGATGATCTAGGAAATGAAAAACCCATCGCTTTCTTTAGCAAAGCTCTAAGAGATGCACCCCTCAAATATCAGATCATGGAAAAACAAGCCTATGCCCTGGTCAAAGCTATTAAGGACTTTAGGATTTATATCCTATATTCCCATATAATAGCCTATGTGCCAAACCCAATTGTCAAAGATATACTTACACAAGAGAACTTGGAGGGCAGAAGAGGCAAGTGGATAGCAAATATTTTGGAGTTTGACATAGAAATAAAACCTACAAAACTCATAAAAGGGCAGGGCTTAGCCAAATTGATGTATGAAACAAATTTCCAAGCCCTAGACATTAACCAACTAGACAGTGAACCGGAGCTGGCGACTCCAAAGATCAATGTAGCCTTCGAGCAATCCCCCTGGTATTCTGATATCTGCTATGTGTTGCAAAACCTGTGTGCTCCCCCAGGACTATCTAGAACTAAGCGTAGGTTTCTAAAAATGAAAGCCTTAAAATTCTGTGTCATGGAAGAAAATCTGCTTTGGAGGAATCATGAGGGCATCTTGCTGAATTGTCTGATTGAAAGTGAAGCCAACAAAACCACGGAAGAGTTTCATGCAGGAGACTGTGGTGGGAATCTATACTGGAAATCCACTGTGAACAAGATACTAAGAGCTGGATACTACTGGCCCACTATTTTCGCTGATGTCAAGAGATTTACTACTGCATGTCATAAATGTCAAGTGTTTAAAGGAAAGAGACAATTGCTGCCGCTACCCCTAAGGCCTATTGCAACAGAGAGACCATTTCAGCAATGGGGCTTGGATTTCATTGGAGAAATCAACCCCTCATCTTCAAGCCAACACAGATGGATTCTGACAGCAACAGATTACTTCACAAAGTGGATTGAAGCAATCCCATGCAGACAAGCAAATGACTCTACCATCATACAATTTCTGGAGACAAATATCCTTGCTAGATTTGGATGCCCTGACAAAATAATAACAGACAATGCTGCTGCTTTCAGATCTAAAAAGATGGTCAGTTTCTGTCACAAATTTCATATTACGTTGGGCCACTCTACTGCATATTACCCCCAAGGAAATGGACTGGCAGAATCATCAAACAATAGCTTGGTAAACATGATAAAGAAGGTGCTGGAAGAGAACAAGAAGAATTGGCATAGAAAACTTGTCAACGCCGTATGGGCAGACAGATTAACAACTAAAAGATCAATTGGGGTCAGCCCATTTGAGTTAGTCTATGGACTAGAAGCCAAGTTCCCCTCATCACTAGGCATCCCTACTATGAAGATACTCCAGGAAAGCCAAGCTGAACCTAATGATATGCAAAGAAGCATAAATCAAATCATATGTTTGCAGCAAACCAGAGATCAAGTTTTCAACAGAGTTCAAGTCTTACAAGAAAAGTTGAAGAAGGCATTTGACCGAAGGACCAAAGCAGAAGACTTCAACATTGGTGACAAAGTCCTCAAGTGGGATTCCAGAAGAGAAGACAAGGGAAAACATGGAAAATTTGACTCCCTTTGGAGAGGACCATTTGCTGTCCAAGCAATACAAGGAAACAATACTTATTTCCTCAAAAGCCTCAATGAAACTGATTTGGATGAAGGTCCTGTGAACGGCAGGATGCTAAAGCACTACTTTGAATATCACCCATAATTACAGTCTGAGTTTTTCCTTGTACATAAGCTGTTGTATATATTTTTCATACATGTAAAAAGCATAATGTCTTACAGTTTTCTGATAGCTGGCAGCAGTAGGTGAATAAAATCAGAGGTCCACCAAGAAGAGAAACACAAAATAGCATGTCAAAGCAGCAAACTTCAGAAAGTTGGTAAACACAGTTAAGACCCAAGGCAATATGACCTGCTGTTCTTGGTCTTTCAAGAAGAAAAACCATCCCCATGTGGAGCCACTGTTGGATACCTATACCAATAGGTTTCATATTTCATGATTGGCTATAAAGGTCCAAAATATGCTCTGCTTTAACAATGCAAAGATCCCATATCTCCATAAGGAGACAAGGTGTGTCTGGATCTTGATAGGGACTCAATTTTGATGGATGGTCCAACAGCCTAATCTGGATCATGCCATGTGTTCAATTTATGTTGTAGAATAGAGAAAGAAATCTGTCCAAACTGTTTAATCGTGGTAGATCAGTAGTTAGGTAGAGAAGCTAAGGTCCCCAACTGCTTAATCTGGGGCCTGGAAGGAATAAGGGTAGCCTTACATAGGAAATGAAAGCAAAAAGCCAATGTAAAAGAAAAGGCATTTAAAGGGTTTGCTAGCCTAAATGCACCCTACAAGAAGAAATAAAAATGTTAGGCAAAGTAGTTGGGTAAGTAGATGGGGTTGCAGAAGTGGTGTCTCTTTCAAGACCAAAGTTGCTAAAACATCAACAGGAAAATCAACATACTGGAGCATGACTAACTTCCCTGTTTTCATTTGTATATCATTCATTACTAACACCCCTTCATGAATTGGTTCATAGGTCAAACTCAAAGTTTTGTGATGGTACTAATGGCCTTTAAAAGCCACATTTTTTGTGTAAAACTCTTTTCATTTTCATCTACTCTGGACTCCAAGATATTTTCAAGAAAACTTATTTGTACTAGCCCTCATCCATATGTTCCCTCCATATTAACAACTAATCCTACTATGTAAATTCCCCTATCTCACCTTTCCCTACTAGTATTAACACCATGGTGTATAAATCCCAAAATTTCTATATATATCCCTCCCCTGGCATTATAGCCATATGGTCTATTTAAAAAGGGAATCAAAGTGACACCTGGTCACTTTGATGAACCTCCCAGGTCATCTCATCTCATTCCATGTCATTTTGTTCATATGGCCCTCATTTGCAAAGAAAAATCATAAAAAAACCCCTCCTACCCATAACCCTTTTTCAAAAGAAAAAATGATAAAACCCGAAAAATGATAAAACCCAAAGTTCCCCGCCCAAACATTTAAGTCAATATTTTAATTGCCCGGCGGGTCCCGTCCCAACCTGCACGGCCCGTCGGAGGACCCGCCAGCCGTCCGATCTCCGCCTGTTAAGATCCAAGGGTGGGCGGTCAATCTTGCGCCCCGATCTGTCGACCTTTAGCGTCCGGGGAAAGTGGTTTCGAAGCCGTACATGGACGCGTGGCGGGCGCTGAGGTTGTTCGGAGCCCTCTCCCCGATACCACCTTTGGCCCAAAGGTGGTGCAGGGAACTCGCTTACCACCATCCGCCTTACCGCTCTCCCTCCCACGTCACTCCAACGCCATCGTGACGTCACCTGACTTTGTCCGCCCCCGCCCCGTGGCCACCACATCAGCCCGCCACCGTGTCCTGCCACCCTGGCTCTTACGTCAGTGCCACGTCACCACCGTACTATGGGCCCACCATGACGTCATGCTGACGTCATCGGCGGAAAAGCGCCAATAGCGGCTTTTCCCGAAATTCAACGTTATAAACGGCCAAATAAATCGTTTTAAGTCATTTTCATGCGTAAAAGAAGGAGCCGTTGACAACCAGCTGCCGCGAAAAATTATCTTCCAGCCAAATTCAAAGATTTCATCCGTTGCAAGTCCACAATTCCACTGTGCTAAGCCTCCACAGCCCGACTCGCAAGCGTCTAAGCCAGTTTTTCCAGGTATTTAGCCGGTTTCCCACTTCGCCCATGCATTTTAATTCTCTGTAAGAATTCACCATTAAGCACCAGTGAAACTCTTCGAATTCAGCTCTGCCTGTCACACAAAGTTAGCCCAAGTAATCCGCAGCACCCTTAAACCCCAATTCGACAGAGGAGTGCTCGTTTCGCGGGCTAAAGACCCCGAAATTCCCCCCGAAGTACTAGGCATTGTTCCCTTTTGCCAAGTGCAGGCCACCTGTTGTCATATCATAGAAGCCTCACCAGCTCTGCAATCTTTCAGTAACAATTCACATCCCTGTTAATTTCACAGCAAAACACAGAATCCAGCTTGCATTACCCCCTGAAGAAAGCACACCTCACTGTATCAACAGTTGACCTGCAGCTAAAAACTCTTTAAGGACTTGTCAAACTACTGCCCCTATCTCTACAGATTAGCTTCTATCATGGAATCTCTTGCAACTTCATCCATCAGTGTGGCCTCACAGAGTCAAACAAATAAGGAGCTGGAGGCCCTGCCATTAATAGACAAGGATGGTCTCATTGGAGACTTTGAAGGAAACAGGGATTTCTTGCAGACCTTTAGTAGACTGAGGGAAGACCATAAAGATGGGCATGGTACACATGGGATCTGGCAGTCAAACCTGCCCTATTACTGTCTCCCAGCTGTGAATGTTTTCCCCCAAATCATTCACCTCTGTGCTGAAAACTATGATGATCAGCAAAGAGCTGTCAGCACTCCATCAGGGAGAATCCTCTTTCACATCAATGCTGAGTCCATAAACAAGATGCTGCACTTTGATCAGACAGAGTTGTTGATCCCATTCTCCATTAATAAGTTGATGGACGCTGGTGACAAGATGACCAGTGAAGAGCTGCAAAAGATCATCAGGTACTTCATGAGACCTGAATGCCAAACTACAGAGCCACCTCCCTATCTGAATGATCAATTCAATGAGGTAGGCAGGCTATTACTAGACATGATAGCCTATGTGTTGGGGTACCAAAACAGTGAGCATGTGGACAGAGCCATGCTAGTACTGATGTTTGTTTACAGCCCATACAAACCCCTTGCCCAAAAGTACAACTTTGCTAAGTTCATAGCCAATAAGATTCATGATCAGTTGACCAAAGTGGATAGACAGGGGGTCTTCAGATATTCAGCCTACATCTACCATATGTTCATGTATTATCATTCGGAAGCCTTCCCATGTTACATCAGAAGGCTGGATCATACAGGGGAAAGAAGATCTGTTATCTTCTAGACCTCAGTCTATCACAAAGTCACAAATTCACCCTATACCTACTGTGAATTTGTAGACCAGTTTGTCTACCCAGTCTCCTGCATGTTGATGAAGTCACCACCTCCCAGAATATCCAATGAGATAAAGAAAGCTTTGCAGCTTTCTAAGAAAAACAAAATAGGTGACTGGTACCTATATGAACATCATACAGTATTCAGGGTCTATGGATGTGAGCTCTGTCCATACAGGCTCCCCAAATACATACCAATGAGGTTGTTTGCATTGGAATATTACAGGCAACTGATTCAGTCAGACTTTACCCACTTCCACAGCTCCAAGAAAAAGGCTCACCTTAGCTTCAAAAATGAACTGGGCCCTTTCATCATGAATAAGAAGGAAGGATGGGAAGCCGCAGATTTGATCCTGAAAGACAATTACAAGCTGTCCTATAGCTTTCGGTGGGTCCCTTATGACCCTCAAGGAGTCATCTCTGCTAGGAGAAATAAGTATAGGCTCCTAGCCATTAAGCATTGCCAATACCCTCACATAGAACAATATGCCAACTTGCAAGAATGGCAACCTGATACCCTAGTTGAGGGTTTAGCTGAGGAGGAAAGAATGCTTTAAAATGTCAGGGAGCTTGAAAAGACTATTGACCTAGATTATGTGCAGCAGGTACCCTTCAGACTGCCTTACTCAGTGGGACAAGGGACCTCAATTACCAGGATTGCACCAAAGGCACCCACTACATCAGTATCGGAAATGGACAAAGGCAAAGGAATACTAGATGCAGAGGGTGAGCTGGTAAAAGGAAAAATTGGGCAACAGGCAGAACAACAAATAGAGCAGCAGAAGGAGAAGGAAATAGAGAAGGAAATAGAGAAGAAAACATAGCAGGAGGCACAACAGAAAACAGAGCAGCAAATGGGCCAGCAACAAGAACAAGCTGATAAGCCACAGAATGGGCTGCCACAAACTCCTGCAATACAAATGCCACCACCTCAAGCGCAGCAGTCAACTGCCCCAGTTCTACATACCCCAGCACATGAAGAAAGGGGAGTAAAGAGACATAGAGAAGAGTCCACTCCTCTCAGTGGACCCTACGACCAGCCACAAGCCAAAAGGCAGAGGGAAGATTCCCCACAGGTAGAAGACATTACTGAAGATGTCTTAGATATTTCAACAAGGGACAAGGAGACCAGCCAGCAGACAGGAACAAGCTCCTTTCAGCAGGAGCAAAATTTACAGGTCAGCTTGGAGGTGGCCTCCCAATCACAGCAGAGCAAGAAGCCAAAGAGCACCAAGGCTTCTTTCAAACAAATAAAGGCTCAAAATGAGCTATTAAGGGCTAAGGTGTACAAACAATTTATAGACGCTACACCAGCCATGTAGGAAAGACTGATGTCAGTTTATGACATCCAAGAGGAGAAGATTATCTTCAGTCATTTTAAGCCCAAGGGGCCGCAGCCTAAGACAGCTGCAGATTTCATAAAGACAAGAGTGGAGGTCCTGGCCAGAGATATACACCCTATGGACCAAATCGAACTCCACAAGCAGGCTGGAGAGATGGTCTATGCCACCCTAGTGGAAAAGGCCACATTGGCCCATAAGCTGAAAGAATCATTGAAAAACACTAACACTCAGCTGGACATTGAGAGGATGTCCTCCAAAGCCAAGGATAACAGAATAAAATCACTTGAAGATATCATTATTGACTTAGGGCATGATCCTAATGATCCAACAGGCGTTAAGGCCCTTATGAAGAAGAAAGAGGATGACCTCAGTGCCTTGAGGAAGAGGTTGAAGCTGCCACCCACTGAACACCCTCAGACAGCTGAGCTTCTAAAGCAGAAACAGCTAGAGGATCAGCTGGACCTCTTGCTGCAACAGGATCAAAGGATAAGAGAATTGGAGAAAGAATTGGAGGGAGAAATACAAGACAAGCAGGGAGAATCCACTTCCCAAGCTCCTCCAACAAGTTCTACTACAGCAGCAACAGCAGCAACATCAGGGGCAACAGGGGCCCCCACAACAGAGGCAGTAGATACATCAGCAGCTCAGCAGGATAATCCATCTATAGAAGACATAACCAAGGCTGTCAAGCAAATGGAGCTCCAAGCTGATGAAATAAAGAAAGCCAAGGAGAAATTGGCAGAGCTGGAGTCAAAATATGACAAATCCAAGATGACAGTGGCTGAGCAGGGCAGAGAAATAAAGGCCCTCAGGGACAAGATAAAGGTCCTAGAAAAAGAATTAAACCTTGAAACAGCCATGGCCGAAATAAAGAGAATTTTATGGGCCAAGATAAGCAAATCCATCACACAAAAATGGAAATCAATAAAGACAATTCATCAGCAGATGGAATTGCTAGGCCAGACCCATATAGAGATCAGTAAGGCCAAAGCAGTACTGGGAAACAGGCCAGAACAGGCCAATAGGATGGTAGATTTCTTGAACAGGCATGAACAGGAGGAATTGGCAGCTATGGGCATTCCCAATAGAACAGAAGTTGTCCTCCTTGCCAAGAAAGTGCTCACCCTTAGAAGTTATATACAGGCAATGGAGAGAAAGTGCTTTGAGATGACAGCAGATGTGGAGGAGTTCAGGGTTAAAATGGCAGAACTGCAAGGAAGAGGCCTGCCCAGTCTATTAACTAGTGCAGGGAAATTGGTCTCCCAAGAACAGTTTGCTAACAGAATGGTGACATATATGGAAAATCAGATCACTGCATCTGGCAGTTCATCTGAACAGACAGGGCCTCCCTTAGGACAGAATTTATATGATAAATTGGGAGGCCTATTCTTCATTGAAAATGAAGTAAATCACCTTTTTGAGACTCCTCCCAATTTTTTCAAATATACAGAGGCTGATGAGACCTTGATAAAAATTAAGAGGCATCAGATGCCCAAGGAAGACTGGTGGCAATCAATGCTCAGAATTCTGCCACGTTAGCTTCAGCTATTCAGCCACTACCACCCCAGATCGAATATAAGACAGCATGAGGATAAAGCGAGCATTCAAGGAAATTAAAGGCGGACCCAACAGATGGACCATGACAGCTGGCCAAAGGACAAAGTAATGCACAATACTTGGTGGTACACCCTCAGTCAACTCCAAGAGCCACCAAGTCAGTAGTCTCTGACCGTTTCATGACAGGGCCAAGAGGGCACACAAACCACAGCTGCACGGACAGGCCACTCAGCAGTTAAATTAAAACACTCAGCCACTACAACAAACTCCGTAAACTCCAGATGCCAAGATTGCTCTGACAGGAGTTAATAGCTTTTATAGCTCATTAAAGATTGTAATAACTGCTCATCTACCAGCTCAGTACTATTGAAGGAAGATATTTTTCCACTCAGATGACTCATACCTGAGATATTTTTGTAACAAACTTCTATATATTCCCCCTCGCGTTTATTAGCAGGGGTTGGACTCCGGATGTAAGAAATCTCCTGATATCTCTTCTGTTATTCTCATATTGTAAACTCTCAGACAGCTAATACAAAGGATAATGGGATTTCTTCAAGCATTGTGCCTCTTGATCTCTTGATGGTGTACGGCTCAAAGTTGCAGGATTCCTATGTATTTCATGGCTCAATAAGTTTCCTCAGTGCTCTCTGTTACATGTATGTTTGCTATACTTTCCTGTATCGTTCATGTCTCCCACGTGTATTCAATCTCTAAATGGCCAGGAAAAAGAATAGTCCCAGGATTTAATCTTTGATTACCCTGAATTCAATCCTAGCTGTTTTCATATGTTTTCTTCAGTTAAAGTATTTAAAGAGTAATTCTTCAGTGCTACCTTTAATACTATATCATCATAGTGCTCTGTTATTTCAGGAATTCAAGTAATTGCTCCTAAGTAATAGACCTCTTTCACACTGTCCAGCTTAGTAAAGAAACCTTAATTGCTCTTTGCTAGTTGTTTTCCATACACTCTCACAACTTATATTTTGTTTTATGAAATACACACAGGCCCTGTAATACCAGCAACACTTAATTTCAAGATCTCAACAACACAACAGCTACAGACCCCATTGCCCAATGGATTAGATTCACCTGCAGATAAACTCTAAAAGCTATCAGAAGCATCCTCCCAACCAAACTTAAAAACAAACAAAAATTCACTTCATAACTAGCCTAAAAACTTCATTAAAACAGTGACAAACCTAACAGAGAGAGCCCTCTCTGATTACGGCTGGGCTAGAAGTTGTAATCCAAAGATTGGTTAGTGGTTACCCCGGCCGTATTCCCTAAGGAATCATAGGGAACAACCTGGGTGTTAACAGTTTCTTGTATATATTTTTCAGAGCTAGAGGTTGCAAACTTGACTCGTGGCACGTCATACAAGTTCACTCTATTGAACTAGTCTATAATCCGGTCACTGTGGGAGATTTCACATAACACTTCTCTGGAGAATCCAATTTGGATCAGACTAGTGGCATTAGAAAGAGGACATAGATCACTACTGTAGTTTGTAATTTCAGAACTGGATGATCTGAAAGTACAGAGATACATCAGAGGCAATATCAAGCTCCTACAAAGTGAAAAAAGGTGCATAGATTTTTTTAAATTTTTTCTTAAGCTTGGTTTGAAAATTTATTTTGAAGGAATTCAAAGGGCATAGCAGAGCATTATTATCGGTAATTGATGCCCCGAGGAAATAAAATGCAAACACCTAGTAAGCAACCTGAAAGCTCTAGCATGACTCATGAAGAAGAGGAAGAAATGCTACATGATATATCAAAATTACAAGACCAAGTGCAACAAATGTCACTCTCACAAAAGCTAATAGAAGCTAAGATAAATGGTGTGGAATCTAAGATAAAGGGCACAGAAGCTAAGATGGATGATTTGAAGATAGATTTGAAGACAGGTATGGTAGATTTGAAGACAGATTTAACAAATTTTCTACAAGAAATACTTACTAATGGTGAAAGGGTAGTAAAGGAAACTCATGACGCAAACAAAAGAAACATTAATCATGATTTCATAGACTCTAATGTTGGATCGAAGAACCACCATATTTGTTGCACAAAAATTGTCACTTTGACATTCTGTAATCAATATGAGTCTATCACCACTCATATCTTCCTCCTTTGTAAGTCTTAAACCTCAGTTCTTCATATCAAGCCTTAAAAATAAGAGAAAGACCTTAAAAATCTCTAAAACTTTGGTTCTGCACTTTCTCTTAGCATTACCTGCGGTTCTGTACCTATTGGTCATGTCCCCTACGCACCTGACCGCTTTGTATCTGTGTTATGGGTGCGAACCCCTGTAAAAGTTAAAAAGGTGCAAGTACATTCTTAAAAACTCACTTTGAGTCATTTCTGGAAGCTTCTAGAGGGAATCTTAAGCTGGCAAGTTCGCTCCTTGAGGGTTCATGCATCCCATACCTTAAGGAGCTAACCCCTTGATGTGAGGAGCTTATCCCTTTGAAGGAGGACCTAAATCCCTTCAATGGTGGACCTGTAACCTCCTTCCTTAACACTATAAATGAAGCATAGGTTGGTACTTGGAGGTTGAAAGCTGAATATTTTTGAGGGTAAATGCTGTTGAAAACTTAGTCTTCCTAATTGAGCTTTTGAGAGGAGATATTACATACCTTTTGATCTCATTTGGAAGAGAGTGAGGCTTTTCAAAGTAGAGGAGATTCCTGTTTGGACCTTGGGAAGAGCTTGTACAACATCAAGGCACCAAAGGTTGTAAAGTTCTTCTATTTCAAAGTTAATACACTCAAGTTTATTTTTCTCAATAAGCTGTGTTTTATGGTTTATTTCATGGATTCCTTGATCACCATGATGAACATGATTTGTTATATTAGTTATGCAGCTGTTATTTGATGTGTGCTTATTTGTGATTGTAGGCTCTTAAAAGGAAACTCTTTTGGAGCTGTTGAAGCATGGCTGCCACAAACTAGCGTTGGACTTAAAGTAGGGTCTAAAACACCTCTTTAGTTTTTATTAATGAATCGCAATATGTTTAGAGAAAGGTATATTTTCTTGTCTTGCTTATTGCTAGATATCTGTTGATACTAGGGAGATCAGTCTTGTCCGCAAGAACGATTTATCTGGCCAACAAATTGGCAACTCTGCTGGGGATTGAACCCAGAATCTTTGGTTTCACAGATAAAAATTGTCACTTTGACATTCTGAAATCAATATGAGGCTATCACCACTCATATCCTCCTCCTTTGCAAGTCTTAAACCCCAGTTCTTCATATCAAGCCTTGAAAATAAGAGAAAGACCTTAAAAATCTCTAAAACTCTGGTTCCGTACTTTCTCTTAGCATTACCTGTAGTTCTGCGCCTATTGGTCATGTCCCCTACACACCTGATCGCTATGTATCTGTGTTATGGGTGTGAACCCCTGTAAAAGTTAAAAAGGTGCAAGTACATTCTTAAAAACTCACTTTGAGTCATTTCTGGAAGCTTCTAAAGGGAATCTTGGGCTGGCAAGTTCGCTCCTTGAGGGTTCATGCATCACATACCTTAAGGAGCTAACCCCTCGATGTGAGGAGCTTATCCCTTTGAAGGAGGAGTCTATCCCTTCAATGGTGGTCTTGTAACCTCCTTCCTTTGCACTATAAAATGAAGCATTGGCTTGGTTACTTGGGAGGTTGAAAGCTGAATATTTTTTAGGGTAAATGCTGTTGGAACTTAGTCTTCCTAATTGAGCTTTTCAGAGGAGAGATTACATACCTTTTGATCTCATTTGGAAGAGAGTGAGGCTTTTCAAAGTAGAGGAGATTCCTGTTTGGACCTTGGGAAGAGCTTGTACAGCATCAAGGCATCAAAGGTTGTAAAGTTCTTCTATTTCAAAGTTAATACAATCAAGTTTATTTTTCTCAATAAGCTGTGTTTTATCGTTTATTTCATGGATTCCTTGATCACCATGATGAACATGATTTGTTATATTAGCTATGCAGGTGTTATTTGATGTGTGCTTGTTTGTGATTGCAGGTTCTTAAAAGGAAACTCTTTTGGAGCTGTTGGAGCATGGCTGCCACAAACTAGCGATGGACTTAAGGTAGGGTATAAAAAACCTCTTTAGTTTTTATTAATGAATCCCAATATGTTTAGAGAAAGGTAGATTTGCTTGTCCTAATTGTTGCTAGATATTTTTTGATACTAGGGAGATCGTTCTTGTCCACAAGAATGATTTATCCGACCAACAAATTGGTGACTCCACTGGGGAATGGATTTGGTTTTTTAATTTTCCTTTATCTTTGGCTTGAGAAACTTGATTTTTTTTTTTGGTTTTTGCTTGATGTGGGTGGGATTGGGTAGTTTTTAGGTCCTGGATTGTTTTTTGTTTTTTAGAAATTTTTACGAGGACCACATGTTCTGTTTGTAGTACAGTGCAGACCTTTCCGCACTATTACTTTACTGTACAGAGTGGTACCGCATCTGGTTTTATTGGAAGCTTGCGGACCCTGTCAAAATTTTTGAAAAACCTAAAATATTTTCGTCCAGTTAAGTTTAGGTTCTTTTTATTACTTTTAGTCTCTACCCAGATCTGCATATATCATGTCAAAAGTCTCTTATAAGTAAGTTCCATTGGTGTTGTGTTTTAGATGAATTTCTAGAAGTTTTGCATGCCTGGATTGGTTTTCACTCGGTCTTTGTAGTGACTTAAAGATTAGAAGCCTAAGAAACCTTAGATCACCTTGGTATCTTTTGCCTTCTTGATGAGTCTGGCTGGTTTGTGAAATATTCCTTTGGTGAGAAATAGATTTCGTTTCTCTTTGCAAATCTTTGAATGAACTTGGTCATAAGTTGTGAATTTCATTTTTATAAAAGAAAACATAGCTAGGTGTTTTTTTATTGATTTGTTATTCTGAACGAATTAATCCTTAGTTTACTGAATAACTAAGTAAAACATCCTCAAAAACATTTGAAGCTTTTATTTCAATTAATTTTTTAGAAGTTTAGATCTCAAGATTAGTTTTTCATAGTTATGAGTGTGTTTTCTAGAAATTTTAGTTTCTCTTTTGAAAGAATTGTTTTTTGTTTTGAGTGTTGAAAAGAAAAGGGATTTATTTTGTGAGCATAATTAGTAGCTTCGTTTTGAATTTATTGAAAAAGACAAAAATATTTTCTTTTCATTTATATGTTGAAGGAAAGATTTGTTTTTCAAGGAATTGCATCCTCAACTCTTTCTTTAACTAGAGATTCATTGAAAGGAAAAACGAATTGTTTATCATCTTAGGTGCATTTTTTAGTGTTTTTGGAGTCGAGTCTTCACACCATCAAAGTTTCATCTCCATACCTATTGACTTAAGAAACAACCAATAAAAATAACGCTTAATTAAACTTCATCTAGCAATATTTTTATTTCTAGGGCTCTTATCACCAATATAGCTTGGGCTAGTATCTTGGAGTAGGGAGTAATTAACTCTCCAAGATAGTTAAAACAAACAAGTAGTTGTATCTTGCAGTAGGAAATAAATCTAATTGTAATTGATATAATCTGGGAAGCTCCTCTTAAAGGAGTCAATCATGAGATCATGTCCGAACCTTTGAGACAATCAAGTCTGTCTCATTGGGAAATATAGAAGATTTGTGCGTATTAAAAACGGTAAACCTAGAATTAACCATTGTCGAGGAGCCTGGGGTCACTTGTTGGTAAATCTCAGATTAATCATGTCAAGAAGCCTTCAAGGGGATTGAGCTTTGCTACTCTTCCCTTGCGCATAGATCGAATCATAGACCGTTCCCCCAATTGTATTTGTTACTGTTGGTAACCTTAGTGACCATAATCTTAAGATTCTTTTCTAAGGTGACGGTGAAGGACCGGTCTCACTGTACTTGGAGCAGATGTCAAGTAGACTCACTTGGACTCTTTGGGGGGTTCTCTTCACTCGAGACGGTTTTGTGAAGAAACTTGTGCCAGCCTGTTTCTTTAAGCAAGTTGTTGGGGTAACTATTCCAACCACCATTTCTGTATTGAATTCTATGACGTTAGATTTCATCACCAACTAGTGTTTTCGGTAAGGAAAGTTACTATTTGTGTGTGGTTTGAACTCTTAGATTGTTAGTCATGTGATTCAATTGTTTGGTTCTTTAGAGATTTTAGGTGGTTTTATTGATATTTTCTTTGTTTGCGTGTGAAGTGATTAAATATTTAATCATGGCCGAATTACCGAGACAATCCCGTAGACTTTGGGAGCAACCTCCCGAATATACACCAAGTCAGCTTGAAGGGCTAAGAACTCTTGTAACACCTAGTGACAGTAGAGTTGGGACACCAGAGGCTGGAGAATCATCTTTAATTACTCACCCTGATTATCAAGTTCCAGCAATAGAGTATATTTCTGAACCAATTTCATTTTCCGAAGTTACTGGTAGCATTTCTCCTACTAGTGAATTAATTGAGGAACTTGAAATTTCTGAACCTAAAACTGAACCTGCTGCTACTCTATCCTCAGGATTTGCTTCTCTAGCCTCTAGTGGTCCTGGTTCACCTAGGGTAGGAAGTGTCATTACCCAAAATCTTCCTTCTGGACTCATTTCTATTGAAGAACTTGTTAGTCCACACGAAGATATAACTCTCTTTGAAAATAAACCAATTTTAGAACTGAGGGAGCGTGAATCAATCTTCTACAGTCCTTTTAGAAGTGACGCTTGGTACGTATCATTGATGAACTTTTTAGAAAATCTGGGTCTTGCTTCTTCACCACCTCGTATTCCTTTTCATCCTACGCCCAAAGGTTATTATCCTCCTTCGAATATGTCAAAACGATCATCCATGTTTTCCCAAACTCTGAAAACATTTTTATATGGCATTTCTTATGTTCCCTCTGGGTATCAGTCACTTTCTTGTACTTTTTCAGGAGCGTCTCCTCAACCCATTGTACATGGAATGTCAACTAGTAATAATTGAACTCCACCGTTGAGCGTAGAAGAAATTCTTATGATGTCTGGTGCTATTCCAAATCCGCAACCTCAAGGTAGTAAATTACTGCCTGGAGGGCAACCTCAAAGTAGTCAGTTACTGGCTTGAGGGAAAACTCAAGGTAGTCAGTTACCGCCTGGGGGGAAACCTCAAGGTCCTCAATTACCGCCTAGGGGGCAACCTCAAGGTTGTCAAATACCGCCTGGGCGGCAACCTCAAGGACAGTCCATACCTTAAGGTCAACCCCAGACTCAGTGTATACCTCAAGGTCAACCCCAGTATCAATATATACCTCAAGGTCAACCCCAGTTTCAGTACATGCCTCAAGGTTATCAACCTCAAGGTCAGTACCCAACTCAAGGTTTCCAGCCACCTTCTGGTCAACCATTTGTTCAAGGAACTGGAAATGTACCTTTCAATTATCAGTCCTACACTCAACCCGGTTATGGTCCTCCATATGCTCAACCTGTTATGGGTCCTTACCCCGTAATGAATATGGTGTGGGATCCATCTCAAACTCAACAGTTTTGCAACCCAATGTGCAGTTGTCATCTCAACTTGGACAACCCTTGGTTTCTAGTCCAACCCAGCACCCCGTCCAGCCTACTATTCAAACTTCTGCACCTGGTGTAGTTCATTAGTCTGGGCCTAGTTTGCCTCGAACTCTCCCTCAAACAACTGCTGCAACTGCTACAGCTTCTGTTCAATCTACCCCACCTACTTCTGGAGTATCGATAGCTCTGGTTTCTACTGTTCCTGTATCAACTCCTTAGACTTCTTTACCATAGTCTGGACCTACAATTCAGACTTTGGTTTAGATGCTTGTAGGACAACCTGGTCCAAGTACGGTTGTCACAAGTCAACCACAATTCACTTATCAATCGTACCAATGACAGTATCAATACGGTCTTGCTGTGCAAAACCCAGTTTATCAGTATCAACCGTACCCTGGGTATACTTATCAGCAACCTCAACAACCCCAGTTTGGTCCGGTTAATCCTGGTTTTACGGGAGGATATAATATTCCTAATGGAAATACAATTCCAGGTTATCATGGATATCCTCCTCCTGGAGCTAGTCTTGTGACCTAAGGTTTTCGAGACCCTAACCATCAGTTACCATTTATTGCAACTTTGGATTTACCTAATTTATCACGCCTTACGAACAATCCAATTTATTATCTTCCGTATTGGCCTCCAATGCCTAATACGTTGCCCAGTGATATCCTGATGTTTGAGGGTAAGCGAGGAGAAGATCCTTCAAATCATGTGATGACTTATCACCTCTGGTGTGCATCAAATTCCATTATAGATGATTCAATTTGCTTACAGCTTTTTTAACACACTCTAATTGGTCGCGCGGCCAAGTGGTAAATTGAGTTACCATGAAGCTCTTTTTAGAATTTTAGTTAGTTAACTACTTCATTCTTAACTCATTTTCAGTTGCCTGTCAGATATGACAATAGCACAGAATTATTAACTTCATTAAAATAGTCAACGTCTACATATATTTCAGACCATATTCATGAATGGAGACGTCGACGACGTTTAGTGAAAGTTTTTATCCTGGATCAAATTTTGGCAGAATGGTTTTTTAAATCATTATTACCTAAAATCACTGAGGATGTAGCTAAGGCAGGAGTTATTACTGAAGAGCAAGTAATTTCTCAGGCTCAGTACCTTGACCTCGTTTATACGTAGTGGGGTACTTTACACGAAAAAATCCCTGATCTTCCCAAACAAAATCAAATAACTGTAGCTCCTTCAAGGTCTCATGCCACTAATGGTATGACTGGCTCATTTAGCACCAAGAGTAAGAAGAAATCTGCAAAGAATTCTTCTCCTATTATAACTTTACCAGATTCCCTGACTGGAGAATCTTCCACTAAAATTCCTGCTGATATTCATGTCATAGAATCATCTACGGCCAAATCAAAATCTGGCAGTAAAAAGAAAGGGAAGAAGAAAAATAAACAAAACACAAAAGAGAAACCAGATAAAACTGAATCTACTGACGAGAAACGTAAACCTCACTATCCTTGTCTCATTTGTGACGAGGAGCATTTTACACGAGATTGTCCACATCGGGCTGAGGTTTTGAAAATCGTCAAAGGTTCTCAAACTCCTGTTGTCTTGAAGGATCCTTTTCCTAGACAAGATAGTAAGATGATAGGTTCTTCCTCAAATGCCTCAGAAGAACCAATTATGATGATGTCCCATGTCAAGATTGCGATGCGATCGCAAGATTATGGTAGTAAGAATCCTGTTGGTGGTAAGGAAGCAGAATCTTCTAATTCAAACCCATCAACTTCAATTCCTTCTGGTTCTGATCCGCTACAGATCGAGAAACCTAACCTAGACGTAGTAATAAAACTGCCTGCTAAAGATATACTTCGGAAGTCAGCTTTCAATCCACATGTGAGAGCTGCTCAGAACTATAACATTGTTGAAGACTTAGCTATTTCCCCTTCAACAATGTCGGATTTGGAGGTGTTGCAATCATGCCCAGCACAACATAAATTACTATTGTCTGCTATAGGAGCTGTTGATATTTCAGGATTCCAACCTTATAATCTTCGATTTAGAAAATAGTACACCTCGTCTACCTCATCAAATGGCTTTCCATATCCCAGTGTTAGTCAAAAACAGTCCTTGCTTTCGGACTGTGATTGATGAGGGAGCTTCTATGTGTATTATGTCGATCCAGTGTTGGAGATCGCTTGGTTCTCCTACACTCAATCAATCCCCAACGATTTTAAAGGCTTTTGATGGCTGAGGGTTTCATCCTTTTGGCATTCTGCAGGATTCACCTATAGGGGTAGAATGCAAAACTATAAATCTAGATGTGGAAGTGGTTGATGCCCCTCTAGATTACAACCTTCTGTTGGGTCGCAGTTGGTCTTGAGCTATGACTAATGTTGTTTCATTGGTCTTTCAGCTTATTAAGTTTCCTCATAATGAAAAGATCGTTACAATAGACCAGTTAAATTATTTTTCATCCAACCTAGCCTCTTCTGATAGTATCCAACATGTTGATAAAACAACTATCCCTTATAAGGATGTTGGGGTGGGATTGATTAAAGATTCTGGTTTACTAGGAACTTTTTCATTTCCTCCTAACGTATCACCTTCTTTTGCAACCATTCATATGATTTCATCAAACACTATTAATTTTGATGATCCTTGGATCATACCTTTTGATTCTGAGGTGGACTCATTTGGTGATGCAATTCCCTTGAGTCCCTTTGAAGTTGCATATCAGGCGATACAGTCGTTTTCCGACTCTTTTTCAACCGTAATTGATCTAATGAATGTGGTCCATGGGGAGTCACTTTCAATCTCAACCTCAGATTCAACAACTCTTTCTAATCCTATTCATACTGAAGAGAAGATTCATGAACTTTTGTCTGTTGATGATTTACCATAGGAAGATCTTCATCATCGATCTTCGTTTTTACCTAAGCTTGATCATTTTGAAAATGATTTCTCATCTATTTTTACCACTGATTATGTCAAGGAACCACAAAATCCATTGCAACATCCTGATTCTGAGTTGAATTTGGTAAACATTTCTTGAGCGATTCCTATTGACATTTCAGTGAAACCTGGAATTACTGAAAACATTCATATAGGTGCTTCTTGTAAGGATGAATAAATCCAAACTTATAAAGCCCTATTTCAAGAATTCAGTGACGTGTTTGCCTAGTCATACGAGGAAATGCGAGGAATCGATCCATCAATTATTGTCCATGAAATCAAAACTTACCCAGATGCTAAACCCGTCTGGAAACATTTGCGTCAGATCCACCCAAGAAAAGTTGCTGCTATTAAAGCTGAAGTTGAGAAATTACTTCGAGTAGGTTTTATATATCCAATTCCTTTAATGGATTGGGTATCGAATATTGTTCCTGTTAACAAAAAGTAAGGAACAATAAGAATATGTATTGATTATAGGGATATTAATCGAGCTTGTCCAAAAGACAATTATCCAACTCCCTATATCGATCAAATAATTGATGATTGTGCCGGCAGTGAAATGTTCTCCTTTATGGATGGATTTTCCAGTTACAATCAAATTAACATACTCCCTGTTGATCAACCAAAAACAGCTTTCATTTGTCCATGGGGGACCTTTGCTTATTGCAAATTACCTTTTGCGTTGAAGAACATCGGAGCAACTTTTCAACGGGCTATGTCTTATGCATTTCACGACATCAAGCACATTGTGTAGCCTTATCTCGATGATTTACTTTCTCATTCATTACGAAGAGCCGATCATCTCACTCATTTATGAGCCATATTTATGAGATGTAGGCATTATCGAATTAGGTTGAATCCACAAAAATGTGTTTTTTGTATAGAAACGGGTCGCTTACTGGGATTTGTTGTTTCAAAAGCCAGCATTCGTGTCGATCCCTCGAAGGTTGAAGCCATTGTAAAATTACCTCCGCCTTCGACTCTTCGCCAACTCCAAAGTTTGCAAGGGAAAGAAAACTTTTTACGCCGATTCATTCCTAACTACACTGAG
>APFE030379743.1:5448-19129 GCA_000404065.3 Pinus taeda
TTGTAGCAGGTAGCAACCTGCATAGTAGTAAATGGATCGGCTAGTACAAGAGCAAAGGGGGTTGTAGCTCCCGTACTGGTATAAGGCTGCACCAGTACAAAATATTGTAAAAGGATTTTCTTATTAAGAAGAAGATTGAGATGACTTGCAGCAGGTGGTTTTCTCCCGCATTGGGTTTCCACCTTATATCATGGTGTTCATGTGTGTGCCTTATGTGTGATGATCTATTCTATGTTACTGCATCTGTTAACTGATAATATGGTTGATAATGTTCTAATGCACTCATTGAAGATCAATTAACTTAATCATAAGAAGTTGTGGAAGTAGCATATATAAATCAGAGTTTGGAAATGAAAAAGTTTTATTAATGTGATAATACTGATTCACCCCCCCTCTCAGTATTATTTCCAACAATAAGTACCTAAAGTTCGTAGCCATTAGATACCTAAGACTACATCTACTCCTCCTAACAGTACCGTGAAGAATGAAGACTCTAAATTAAAGTCTTGAATTTGCATATTGACCTTATGGCATTTCCCCACCTTTTCAATCTTCTTACCGTCAGCTACCATCACTTTCATGTTTGGTAAAGGAAATGAAAAAATATTGAGTCTCTTTGCCATGGTTGCATCTAAAAAATTGTGGGTACTACCAGAATCGATGAGGACCGCTACGTTGTTCTTCTTTATGTGTCCTTTTAACTTTAAGGTCTGAGGTTGTGATATACCTGTCATAGCTAATAGTGACATTTTCGGAATACTTCCATCATCTAATTCTGGTGAGAATTCTGGAGCATCTTTTTTTTCTTCTATGTCAGAATCTTCACTGTTTGAATCATTGGTTGCTTCACAATTATATAGGTTCTTTGGTTCTTTTCCTTTAGCACATTTATGTTAGGGGTCCCACTTCTCACCACAATGTTTGCATTTACCCTCTTTTATCCTTTGTGTTTCCACATTAGATTTTTCATCTTCATGACGATGTGGTGGAACATATCTTGTATTGTTTGCGTCCGCATACTAGGGTATTCTTCGTCTTGATATGTTTTTTCCGATTTTGACCAAAATATTTGTTCGAACTTCTTTTCAACTGTTTTTTCTTTTCGTCTTGCTACTTCTATTGATGTAATGTCATGCACCTCAAGTTCTACTTGTAAATGGGTTTTGAGTCCTGAGACGTATGATTGAATTAGACGAGATTTTGATAACCTAGGTACTCGTGTTACCAAGGTCTCCCATTCTTGAGTGTATTCGTCCACACTTCCTTTTTGTCGTAATTTGATGAGTTCTGAAAAGAACTCTTCTTCCTTTACACCATGGAATCTTTTAAAGAATGTACCCTTAAATTTTCTCCAACTAATGACATGTGTTTTCTTTTTCCACCACATATACCAATTATGTGCTTCCCCTTCGATTTTCATGGATGCGTGCCTGAGCTTTTCGTCATCATCATTGATGTCATATATCTCAAAGTATTCTTCTACTTTATTTATCCATGCAACATTGTTTTGTTCGTTTCCATCGAATTTAGGCATGTTGACTTTTGCCTTTCTCTGGTATGTCGCTAATGGTTGAGCGAAAAAGGGGTGTTGATTGGTAAAGGTATCCCAGAGTTGCTTGTTTTACATAAGAGTCGCATTACTCATTTCTTGGTGGGGTGTCACTGATTTTTATGGGGATTCAGCTTTTTCATGAGAGTCTGTTGATTTCGTTGAATCTGATGAGTTGTGCTCTTGATTTTCTTCATCTTCTTGTAGTATTTGTGCAGTTGTATAATTCATTTTTTACACAGAAGTTTCAGCAATGTTAAGGACTCTTTGAGATCTACTTCTATTTGGACATGGTGGTTTTCCATCTTTATTTCTATTCGATTTATCGTATCCTGAAGATTTTTGATATTGTCAGCCTACACTTTAAGCTGGATCTGGAAACCATCTAACCTTTTATTGACCTCATCATGGTTGTTATTTATCTTATGCTCCGCGTCAACCAATTTTTTTTGGAAATCCACCATTATCATTTTTGACATCGAGTGAGTTTGTGGGGGCGCATATTTATCTGCTAGCTTAAACTATTATTATTATTATTTTTAATTTTATTTATTTATTTTTATTTTTATTAATAATTAATTAAATTAATTATATAACATTTTTTTGTTATATATATATATATATATTATATATATATATATATATATATATTTATATATATATATATTAATCAATTAAGTCACATTACTCACGTTAATGAATGGTCAGGTATGAAAAGTCACATACGAATGTATGAACAATCATGATCATGTATGAACAGTGACGTCAATTAAAGTCATGTTATTGTTTGACCACATGACTGTCGACCCTTGTGCGGATTTCACCGCAGAGCCAATCGCAGGTCAGCGCAGATGGTCATGACGACAGAAGTCCTCCGCTGATGGTTCGATTTATCACCTAGCATATCACCTCCCAATGTTGCGGCGTGGTTAGCTGGTGTGAAATTGTCCATACGTGGTTAGCTATACGTCCTGCAAAAAACCTGTGCTTGGTTGTTGTTTAGCCGCATATATATATATATATCTATATTATATATATATATTATATATATATATATATATATATATATATATATATATATATTCTTTTAATAAATGAATGCTGAATTGATGATTACATTTTTAGAGAGAGGCCCAGTTATATATAACCTTAGGTGCCCCTTGGTGAAAGGGCGTGATCTTTGGTCATGCCCTTTTGCCTAAATAACTACAGCTAATCTAATTTTACATAACCCTAACTAATTTTTACATAACAATAAAATTGAGGAATTTGACAATTATTATTCTATATTTACTTAAACTTTTCACCTGATCAACAAAGAAAACAAATTTATTCATTTTTTGTGACAACGTACATTTATATTTCAATAAGCATACTTCCAACATACATTTTTTTGTGTTTACATTTATATTTCCCACCAACTAGAAGTTACTCAGAGATAACATATTTCCAAATCATAATATCCTTCGTGATAGTTGCAAAGAGGTAAAGCAATTGTTGAAAAAGTTAGATGTTGAGTACATATCATACTAGCACAACCATATTAATAAATGTGGTTGATATATGTCAATAGGCATATACCAATCGCATGCACAATCACATTAGTAAACGTGTTTGGTATATAACCACACACATACATATTAATAAACTAATTATTAATAAATTATTGTTTTAATTAATATATTAATTAGTATTTTGATTGATTTAATTATATTTAGTTATTTATCTCCACCAGTAAACATAATCAATGTGAAATTAATTATGTCTATTTTGTTAAAATAATAATAAATAAAATTAATTATTTGAAAGATGATGGTTGACTTAAATTTTTCGTGGTTCAACATGACTTGACCATTATTTCACATATCTAGCCATGGTTGAAAATACTTTTCTATGAACCATAACATTAAAATCTAATATAAAACCTAACACTAAAACCTATTATATAATCTTAATATTAAAACCTAGTATAACCCTAATATTCAAAAAAATTATATAAACTTAGAAAAAAGTTATATAATACTAATATTAGAAGCTATTATATAAACCCTAACATTAAATCTGATATAAAGTGATATATAAACCTGAATATTAAACTCTAAATAAAATAAACAAGATAAATATTAATATTAAAACTTAATATAAATTTTATTATATAAACATAATATTATTTCAAAACATAAAATATATTTTGGAGTATAGGATGTTTACCAAAAGAAATAATACAACTCAAAAGATGAAGATAAAGTGAAGGTGTAATATGCACATGAGTGCACAGCTCACATGGTCGTGGCAGAGGACTTTCCCGCTCCCTGCCCGTGATTGATTCCCATCGTTTGTCGTGCTGCACGACAACCTATGTGTTGACATCAAGCATTTGTATATATGTAACTATGTGATTGATTCAACAATCTATATATAATGTAAAATATTGTACTCTGGGCTAATATAAACTTCTTTAGAGGACTCCCCCCTTAAAAAAAAATGAAGGTGTAATTGACTATCATAAATACAAAATTTGAATTGATAAAGATACTTCTCACTGTATTACATTTCCTTCCTTTCCAATGACAGTGGATTGAGTGAAATGAAGCTCAAAAGACGAAAAATTATTTGTTAATCTAAAAAAAAATTAAACCCAAATAATTATATATAGTTTATCTGGTTTATTTTTTCAAATAAGAATAAATAAAAAAACGTGAAAAAACATATAATAAATAACAATAAATTGACATTTTAACATTTCATTATAATTTAAAGGGTCTATACCATAACAACTATGAATTAGAACAAAACTCTCCTATCATAACAACCACTATGAAATAAAACCCTTATAGACTAAAATAACCAAATAACGTGTGAATAAATTACCCTACAAACTACTTAAATAATTTATAATATATTGTAATAAAAAATACTCATTTATTCCTACAAATACGATATACAATATATACAATTTGATAATGAATTTATTTAGAACACTATCCATAATATTTTAGGGTAGAAATAATGTGTCCAAAACACCCTCAAATCTTTATTAAACTATGCTGATAACAAGAAAATGCTTAAAATTCCATATTAAATGGCCAAATATTTGGAGAAAATGTATGTATAACTTGGTATGCAAGTCTTTTTCTATTGGGTACGTTTGTCAATGTCAATATTAAATTCATGCCAACCTCATAAACATTTCAATGTTCTTTGTTTCCTACAATATAGGAATCCTTTGACTTGCTTGGCTCGAACAACAATACACAACTTCTGGATACTTTAATTTGGGGAAATTTCAGAATTATTTTGAATTGAGTTTTAAATTCAGGGAGAAAACGTTTGAAAATAAAAAAAAATATTTAGTTTTTTTTAATCTATTTTTTTTAAAATTTCATTGTATGCAACATGTTTATTATAAACATATTATTATTATTATTTTTTTTAAAGTTAAATTTTATTTATAATTATTTTAGGTTATATATATATTTAGTATTTATTATTAATTTATATTATTGTTTTTTTTTAAGTTAAATTTATTTATAATTATTTAGGTTATATAATTATTTAGATATTTCTAATTTTTTGAATAATGTTGATAAAAAATGTTTAAAATTTTCAAAACAAAAAACAAATTTTTTAAACTGTAGAACTCATAAATAAATAAATTTAGGAATTTTAAATTAACAGAATTGTGGTTGCTCATATGGTTGCCTCATAGTGAACCTCTATTCATTAAATACGAAATTTTATTAACTTTTTATTTTAAATTTAAATATATTTTAAATAATAAATATAGTAATTTTCTTTTATAGATTTATTTGTATAATAAAATATTTTAACTAAATTAAAGTCAAAAACTATTGTTTTATCTTATTAAATATTATATATATATAGAGCATAGCATGTAAAATAGACTATATAGCTAGATATATACAACATAGCTATAGTTATATTTATAACCATTCTTTCTTTCCTTATATATGATTTATATATATATATATATATATATATAATAACATAGTTTTATAACTATTTAACATAATGTGTTCTTCATAATTTAACATAAGATGGGTGATGCTCAATAACTTTTTTAAGATTGTGTTGATCTATAAACTATAAATTCCCTTAAAATTTTCATTACTCATATTTGTAGAATTATTTAATATAATGATACAGAACAACTATATATCTCTTAGTTCCCACCCTTATTAAATTTATTAGTTGAGTAATGATTTTGTAACTTACACTTCCTATATTTTTATTTAACTATATAACGCAACATAGCATAGATGGAATTCTATTTTTAGACAACAGCGGTGACACTGTCAAGTCTAAATATAGAGCAATCAAATATTATTAGCTCATAATAATATTTAGACTATAAACTTTATCTTATTCTCTTGGAGAACCTCAATGGGAGCTATAGATGTGGCACATGTAGCTGACAGAAGGAATCACGTGGTTACCTATGGGTTGACTGAGCAATTGTATGCAGGTCTTCAGTTAGAACTCAACTGGTTGAGTTTAGTGGAGCTGGAGGTGGAGTCGATGGAGTTGTGTTCAGTTTGACTTGGTTGAACTGGTTGTATTTAGTCTAACTGGCAAATAGATTAAGTGATGAGTTGTGTGAATTAGTTATTAATTAATTCACCAATTATTAACTCATAATGCAACTGAAGAATACATCAATTAACTCAGTGCATGTACAATTCAGTGGAGACAGGTGTTAGAGATTGAGATTGTTATCAGTTGTGACTATAGTTGTGCATGAGATCTTGCGCAATCAGTCGGATTCAGTTATTCCAATGAGAATTGTGGCCAAGAACAAATTATTATAGCCTGTGCTCACGTGATTTCCAGGGTGAGTGATTTTCCAAGGTAAAAAGAACTTGGAACGAGTTTGTTATCATTATTGTTCTTGCAGGATTGTGCAGTGGAGGCAGGCAAGCAGCGGAGGAGATTTGGAGATCAGATCTGAGCTGTATTGTGTGTAATCAGGTGGAAGAGTAGTACTGAGTACTTGTGAGGAGTATTGTACTATGTTTGTTACATGTTCTCAATCATATAATATACAGATAGTTTGGGGTTTTTAGCGAGATGCTTTCCCCGAGATACATACTGTGTTGATATATGTGTTTGATGCTTCTATGTGCGCATGTGTATGTTTCTGAATACTGCTAAATTGATGATCAACATAGATGAGATTATGTATTATGCATGTATTTCGCAATAGTGTATAATCAGGATAATCTCGGTTGAATAAGTGTCATAATATTCATAAATTTCTACAATAATTTCCAATTCTTTTATCTTCAAACTTGCAAAAGATTGTTCATGTACCTTCTCTAGGCCGTTGAGCTCTGATACCATGTAAAATTATTAGAGCAAAAATATGGATCTAGCTGAAGAATAATTGCACACACTCACAAGAATTGAAAATGAAATTTGGAATTGATAATGAATTTGATTAACCAATATTGATTTTAGAATCCATACATAAAACAACTAAGTTAAGCTTAGTTGTACATGTAATAACTAAGGCTAATTAAATCTAACTAAATTTAAGTGTGATTTATGTTATGTTAATGTGCACATGCAAGCACTCGAGTTAACTAACTAAAGCCAAGTGCACACCACATGTAAGCACTCGAGTTAGCTAACTAAAGCTGGCAAGCGCCCACCACATGTAAGCACTAGTTTTAACTAATTCTAACTAAGTGCACATCACATGCCAGAACCAGAGTTGAACTGGAGCTAATTAAGGCTAACTCGGTGCATGTACACAAAAACAACCCACTAGGCAGCTCAAATATTTTCATTGTAAAACCTCCCTCCATATAACACCTCTTCCAAGTTCATATCGCTTTTCCATAGCACCCCAAAAGATTAGAAAATCTAAAACAATGGATGAAACCTTTTGGTAAATTATGTCATTCCCGCATAGAGGTAGGGATAAAGATTGATCTCTAGGCATGTATTGAGCTACTACTCCTCAACTTTAAATTGAAAAGATTTGTGGATTCATGGGTATTTGAGTTCTACGACAGTCGTTGTCAACGCTTTATCGTTACTTCAGCTCCTAGGAACCTTAAACGCCAAACATATGAAAACAAAACTCAGATGGAATTAAATACTGGCCTTTGATCTATGGTAAACATATTTTATTACCATCAGTAGATTTCCCTCTTCTTAAGAAAGGTGAAAATTTGAATTTGAGAGCATTGTCTTCGACGCGGGAGCTAGATCAAAAATTTGAATTTGGGAGCGTTTCCATCACATTAATGCACACGCTTGCACGTGGACTAACGGGACTCAAGGGCTATGCCAATCACCTATAATTCCAATAATAGGAAATCCCTCTATGTCCATACCATGGTTATGGTTTCCCATCCATGTGCCTCATCCGTATAAGGGATGCAACAATATGCCATGGGTACTGTAAGGGCTATTAAATAACATATAGCCTGGTAAATATTGGTTTCCAACATGCTATAATTAGTCCTCATTAAGACCCTGACAACATGTCAAGCAACACTCACTCATTGGAAGTAGCGTCATATGATGACAAGTGGGAAGAACATATTCCTTCGCCCACAAGGCATGCTTTCGTAGATGAGGAGAGTCTATTGGCCACATTTGACCAACCTAAACCTGCTATAGTTATTGTTGGTCAAGACCCTAACAAAACGTCAAGCAACACTTAGCCGTTGGATGTAACGACTTATTGTAGGACACCTTCGAATTTCCACTATACAAGTGCCAATATTTCATTAAGGATCATGGAGCTAAGGTGAAAATAAGGGGATACCTTGCTATTATATTTATCTCCATTTGATTATAATAAGGCAGTATTTACATTGCTCATTCTATAATGTGTTATTGGTTTTGACATTTCATGGATTATGATGAGTGATGAGAGTTTTATGATATATGTTCATTATCGAGACTTGAGAGTTTTATGATACATATTCATTATCGGATGGGATGTTTGGCTATATGTGATTAATGGTTGATTAGTTTGAATCTTGACTTTATTGATTAAACAATATTTAACTAATCTTTAAGATTTTTTATTATTTTGAATTAATTCAAATATGTTAACATATTGATAATTAATCGTGAGCTATTCAAAGATTTTTTTTTAGTGATTTATACTTTGTATATTATTAATTATAAATATAAGTTATTTCCAAGATTTATATTTTGAAATAACCAAATTTAAAAAAAATATTTCTTACCAATTCTTTGTTCTTTTATGTATTGGGATTTTTCATGCCATACCACTCCTAGATTTCATGAGAAGGTTCTATTTGGAAAGTGTGGACTTATTAGGGATTTCCCTAACTCGGAGAGAATTAAGAGATAATTATATGATTTGAGAAAAGTTGTGACACTTTCCACATCTCACCTATTACAATTTTAGAGTTGTTTTAAAAATTTCCTTAACTTGAAGAGACTTAAAAAATAATTAAGTGATTTGAGAAAAGTTGTGACACTTTCCACATCTCACTTATTACAATTTTAGAGTTGTTTAAAAAAATTATTCATTTTGTACACTTTTGAAATTGTTTAAAAAATTATTCACTCTTGACCAGTTTTAATGGCAGGAATTTTTCACTGAAATAACCATGCTTTCACATTTAAAATTTTTCACTCTTAACACGTTTTACTTACAAAATTTACATTTAAAATTATTCACGGTTAATAGTTTTACTTGCACGAAATTTTCACCTGAAATAACCATGCTTTCACATTAAAAAAAACTTCTAAATTGTTTGTTACATATTTGTAAAAATTGGTTGTGGTTGAGGATCTATATGTTTGGAGGCGATGTTTTTTTATTAATTTAGAGATATCTCCATTCTATCAATATCGGTATAAACTTGGAAATTAAGTTTAGAAATTCTTTAACAATTTTTTTATTACATTAAAATTATTTTAAAATAATATATTTAATAAAAATTATTTTTATTAAATTATTTAAATATGATATATTATTTTAATTTTAAATAAATATAGTTATGCATAGTTTATTTTAGATAGTTCAACTAGTAACGTTCGTGGAAATAAAGTCTCACTAAACCAGAAGTTTTGGGTTCAAATCTTGTGTTATCTCCCAATCAGGGTTAAAAGTTGAATATGATGAAGATGTAGTCCTACCAAGATTACAAAAAAAAAAAACAGTTATGCACAAGACAATCAATAATAAACTAAAATTTGTTTGACATATATATACATAAACATTTGACATATATCCCATATAGATATAGATCAATTTATTTGTGTGGGGTTTAGTATAGATTGAGGATGGGAACCAAATTTTGGGGAATCATTGTTCTCCCATCTAACATTGAGTTAACATGGGTTTAGTATAGATTGAGGATGGGAACCAACTTTTGGGGAATCATTGTTCTTCCATCTAACATTGAGGTTAACATGGGTTTAGTATAGATTGAGGATGGGAACCGACTTTTGGGGAATCATTGTTCTTCCATCTAACATTCAGGTTAGCATCTACCCTGTGGGGTTTAGTATAAAATGAAGATCGGAACCAACTTTTGGGAAATCATTGTTCTTCCATCTAACATTGAGGTTAACATAGGTTTAGTATAGATTGAGGATGAGAACCAACTTTTGGGGAATCGTTGTTCTTCCATCTAACATTGAGATTAACATGGGTTTAGTATAGATTGAGAATGAGAACCAACTTTTGGGGAATTATTATTCTTCCATCTAACATTGAGGTTAGCATCTACCCAACTTAATTCGATTTTTTTTGAAAAATATACACTTAAACTAAGCAAAAAATTGTTTTTCTTTATAATATTGGAGCTAGTCTTAACCTAACATAATTAAAAAATAAAAATAAAAATAAAAATCACATATATACCAATAAACAATACAAAAATTTAAATTTTTGGAAAACATAGTTCTAAAATTAAAATTCACGTATATACATATACAGATAAACAAAACAAAAATTAACTTCTTTTAGAATCATAGCATTTGATGTATATACATATAAATTAATAAAATATTTTAATAAAGGTTGGGTAGCTAAATGTTTGTGATATTTGTACAATGTTTAATTAATGTAATGACATGCAAACACATTGGGTAGCTAAACGTTTGTAATATTTGTATAATTAATATAATGACATGTAATTATTATTAATTTTTTTTTAATAAGTTTTGTGGATTGATTTAAAATAATTTACCAAATTTTTACATTGTATATTTTTTAATAAATAAAATTAAATTATATTATACTTTGGAATTAGAAATAGTTTTAGTGGTTCTGTTTTTTTGTTTTTGTTTTTTAATTTAACTATATATATATATATATTAGAATTTATTGTATATGAGAAATTTCAAGAAAACACTATAAGATTTAATAGAAGAGACATTTCTTTATTTATTCTTAAAATAATTTTTAAATATTTTACATAAATTATTTGTGACAACTTTTTTGGGCTAAGTCTTTATTTTAAATAATATAGCTATTTTGTTATAATTAAAATCACTGAGATATGGGATACATATTTCAGATCTTCGTGGAAGGAGATTGCCTGGGAATGGAAATCAGCTTGGTTATTAAATTACAATCATGGAAGTTGGCTCGTATGCCTTAAATGGGTTAACCACACTATTGATTTCAGTTGAAGAAGAGAGGACAAAGGACCATATTCCTCTTGGAAAAAAATTAGAAGAAAAGATGACAAAATTTGAATGAGGAGGAGTCGTGCTGGAAGGGAAATGGGTTTGGAAGACACACGACAAGGAGGATTGTTGGTTTTCTTAAAACCGTCGTAATGGGAAGATGAAAATATGGTAAGGGAAGTCATAACGTGACAACAATGAAGTGGACCAGGGGATTTGAAGGTTTGAAGGGCCAAAAAACAAGGCATGCAAAAGGAAAAGGACACGAAGAGCTAGGGAAGAGCTCACACAAACAATGAATAATTCATATAAAAGGAGAGAAAAGGTAGAGACCAATGAAAGGAAGGAACTGGGGGCCACATTGTATAAGAAGAGGGGATTTCATTGTAATAGAGAAGGAAGGACACCATGGAGATTAAGTGTTAATATTCTAAGGAGTTGGAACAATGTATCAAATTAGTGGCAAAGCATCAAAAGAGAAGAACAATACATAGACAGGATGAAACGAGAAATCCTTTTTCGGTTTTGAGCAGAGAATAGTTATTTTGACATCTCTCAGGTGAAGAACATAGGTTCTTTGGGTTCCCTGGTTTGGATGGAAGCCATTTTTCTTTGGTTTCCTAGTTAAGGAATGTCTTGGCACCTTCTTTACTTGGTTGCAGGCTGAGAAATTAATTCGATGAGCTATGGATTCTTGGTGTAGGGTGGAGCCACTAAAGGTATTGTGTCTGGTTCTTCTAAGTGAGCTTTGGATTCCCGGTTTAGGGTGGAGCTACTGAGGGCATTAGATTAAGGGTGGAGGTGGTGTAGCATTTGGATTCCCTATATTGGATGAAGGGTGGAGGTGGTATAGCCTCTAGATTCCCTATATTGGTTGAGGGGTAACAGTGGTATAGCCTCTAGATTCCCTAAATAGTTGGAGGAGATAATATGGTATCTAGACTTCCTGTTTCAACGAGAAATAATAGTTATTTTCCTTAAAGAACTCCGCTTCAAGCTCTGAAATCCACCGCATGGGTGATTGGCTGTAAAAAAGATTGCAGTGTAGGAAAATCTATGATTGGGTGGAGAGTTAAAGTCTCAATATTAGTTTTCATATCCTTCGTTATAAGATAAGTTCTTACTTTCTGTATGTGCAAGTGAATTCTATATGTATGCTTATTTTGCTATATAAATCCATTATGAATGTGTGGAATGTGATTTCCTATAGGAATATGGAATGTTGTTGCCCAATGCAATCCCGATTAATGATAAACGCATATGTTAATTCTAAGAAATGTAAATTCCTGCAATGTTGATCTCTATTGCAATTCTTGAGGAATGGTCTAATTCCCATGTCTACACCCTAAGCTAAAATTCAGAATAATGGCATGAATATAGTAGATGTATCATCTCTACAATTGATTAAGTTCTTACACTAAAATGATTTGCATAATAGACTGTTGTACATAATTGCAATCTAAGGAGAGATAGCATTCTATATATATGTATATATATTTATATATCCCTATACATGGGTCAAGAGGAGTCTTTATTAAAGCTCGGGAGAGGTAGACATATATGGAGGGTCACCAAGGGTATATATATATATATATAGAAAAATCCGGAGTTGATGAGCTTGGCGTTTGGGTGAGACAGTGAAAGGAAAACTCGACGTTCAAAGGAAATTTGGGCCCAAGTTATTCGAGACCCAACCCTAACATTATGTTAACACTAGCACTGACAGAGAGGGTCCATGTGACTAGGGGTTGTAACCAACATTTTAAGTCTCAGTCCTTAGTGTTTTAAAATCGTGACCACTGACGCCTTGAACCAAAAATCTCAAGTTATTTAACTCCCAAGGTTTTCACGTCACGAGATGGGAATTATGTCCATCAGTTGATGGAAATTTGTTTGGGCACAAAGGCAAGATCTTAGTGGGATCCAGACTATGTTTCCTTTGACCTAGACCCATCTGCCTTGGTGGAATGCCACGTGACAACCAAATTTAGCCTTTTGGAGGGGTCAGGTGGGACAGAAATGAGTGACACATGGATAGGCTGATATCAACATGATAGTAACTGAAGTCACCCTCCTACTGACATCGACAACAAGAAATGTCTGAGGTAACTTGTCTTGGGAGACAGAGAAAAATTCCTAGCTAATGCCATAAATAGGATTTAGTTTAATTTGCGCCGTCGATTCCTCCACCAAATGAATGTCATCGATTGACCAAAAGGGTGGGGGGTGCGATTGTGGATTGCATACTAACCTCAATGTTGTTTCTAACATGTTATTTAATGAATGAATTGACATTGCATGGGTTTTCTTGCTTGGATTTTGAAGGTTGGGACAATTTATTGTTATGACCTTGGATGTTTGTCATTTATTTAATTATTGCAGGACTGTCTACATAGCCCTATGTATGGTTGTGTGTATAGTACCAACTATACTGGTTAACTGGTGTGTTCTGTAATGACCAGTTCTGTACTATATATATAT
>APFE030379755.1:0-16100 GCA_000404065.3 Pinus taeda
ACTACTCTGAAAATCTAGACAGAGGGATTACCAAACCAATCGCAAAACTGCAATATACACCTTGGTGATAAATTAAAGAGAAATTACCAAGGACATATGTATGACAGTCAATCTTCCCGAATGTTGTGTTCAGGGCGGTAGACATGGCTTCCTATGGATAAAGAATATAAGGCTATTATGGTCTCCCAATATATGAATGACGATATGTGGAGCAGAAGTCCGTGCTAGCACTTGTCATATCAAAGAAGAGGAATCACCCAACCTTCGTTGAAAATGATAGTTACTAGTTTTTACGATGTAGGAACATGTCTCTAGCCTAAACCTCTAGATGTGTTGTGTTAGGTTCGAAAGCGTTGTTAGGTTCATTGAAATTTATTTTAGAGTTGATCTTGTTTAAAATTTTGAATTTCAATGGTTCACCACGTGATGTAGATTTAAAATTCGTAAAATGCAATCTACAATGATAAATAATCATTGTTTATTTTGAGCAATGAAAATCCTAGCTACTAAGGAAATAAAAATTACAATTCTTTCAAACAAAGAGAAAAGAGCACACACTAAACGCACTTTTCCTAAACCATTTTTCGCAGACAAACTAAATGCAAATGCAAATGCATGTATTTGTTTTTCGTCCCCCTTAATGTGAAAATTGCCAAAAGGGAAAACTATGTAAGAAATATCTGAGATAATTTACTGAAAGAGACATTTCAACAATTTCTTTTTCAAAATAGAAAGGAAGACTAAATGACACTTTTCAATTTCTAATAGAAAATGCTTTCGACACTTAAAATATCAACAAATCAAATCAAGTACATGACAAAAAGTTCAATCAACTATCGAGGGAAGGAAGGCTCTACGACACTTCTCTTTTTGACACAAAACGATAGTTACGACACTTTTTGTACCAAAACAACAGACCGACTTAAGCAACTTTTCCACGAAGGATTGTAAATGATGGACAAATACATAAAAAAAAATTCTAATCCTAATCAATGGAGGCTCATCTATGCAATGCAAGCAGGCTCAGTAATCAGGTACTGTTCATAAGGAGCAAATCAACTAAACAGAACTGAAAACAAGGACAAAAACCCCAAATTTCAAGAATGGAAATAGGTTCATCCAGTAATCGCACTTAGGCTTCAAAAAAACATGGATGAATCACACCTACTACACTCAGAAGTGTGATGTATACTGGCTTATAGTGTCAGACAGTGCGATGGGCCACGGAGCACAACTGAAGTGGGTTTTGGCTCAAATTTGTAGGTGATTTCAGTGAGTTAAGATGAGCTATGTTGGACAGTAAAGAGAAAAGTACAGAGGAATGATCTTGAGAGGTTACTGAGCTACCAAAAGGGCATCTAGAACTCTTGTAAGTTAGATGTTCAATTCATGATCTAAACCGAAGATTGACTGAAGAAACATTCATCTACTATGCAATTGCAGAGCAAGGGCAGTTCGAAGGCTATCTGGCTAACTTCAGGCTCCATCTATAGTTTATAAAACAAAAAAAAACAACAAACAAACATCTATTCGATCTCCAGTAGAGTCGCCATTTTGTTTCTGGGAAAACTAATGTCGTTTCAATCGACTTACCCTCTAGGATTGGCAGCTACCCTAGAAGCAAATAGTTGGAAGCAATTTGTGATGTCTTCTATGCATAATAGATAAGAGAGAGGTAAAGGAACCAACCTAGATCTTCTTCTTAACTCCTTTCTTGATCTCTCTCCCCCTTGACAGAGCTTGCAACACCTCTACTACTTATCTCGCTTAGAGAATACATGTAGAAAAACAGTAACAAAAAACCGTCAAAGCATCCTGGTCTATTTAATCATAAGCGTTGCAAAATTAGAAATACAATGAACATACAATGACATTCACAAATAATAACATTCACAATTTCATAGTTATATGGAAGAAAACTCAAATAAATTTATTAAATAGAAGGGATAATTACAAACGAGCTCTCTATTTATTTTAGATTTTAGGCTCTCTCATCTTCAAGAGCATATGATTAGATTGGGAAGTTGTTGTATTAGCATGGGGGTGCAATAGAGTAAGATCAGATATAGTTTGTTTTCCCATTTGTAGTTGAAAGGTTCATGGTTCTTGTGTTGCACAGATTCCCTATATTAGGCATGTGGGTTGAGTAGGAATAGTATCATTTTTGGGGGATATTTGTGGGTTTTAATGATCGGTTCATAAATGGACAAATCTTTTCAAATAATATGACTTATTTTCTCCTTACTATCTAATAATTATAAAGTTGAGAGGCCTCCACTAAAATTTACAACTATTGCAAATGAATTTGAGATGCTTAGGCCACCTTCGAGGAATTGGGAGTGGATATTTGGTCAAATAGCTCATTAGTATGACATTAATTATATCTTCCTCTTAATGTTAGGTGCTCTATTGTCCTTGAGATTAGATGGGTTGTGCTAAGTCTATTTGGATTGATTTTTAGAAAAGATTTATTTTCTTTATTTGTGATTTAATAGTGGATGACTATGACTATTTCCCTCCATCTAATTTTCCTTTACATAGATATGGTGAATTGCATCTTTTGCAAATTCTAGTTCTTTAGATAATAATTATGTAAGTGTAGTTCATGGTAGGGTTCTTTAGAATTCTACATTATTTGAATATTAATGTTTTTGAATTTGTGTTTGCTTCTTTGGGATATGATAGTTCTTGGAGATTTAGGCATTATTGATTATATGGAAGGTAGAGACTAAGTATGTTATAAACATGTATTTATTTTTCTATATTCATTTTATTCTATGTGATGGGATGTGGTATGCCTTCAACACTTATTTTAGGGTTCTTTGGTAATAAAAAATAACAAATACAAAGAATACATTGTTAATTAAAAAAATCTCAATATCTAAATCGCATAGCGTATATCTATTTTATTTTAATTTTATTACAATTATCGATGTAATGGCATAAACCCCACCCCAAATGAAATTGATTTAAGAAGAGCCCAAAATGAGTGGTTTGGGAGTCGTATGCAAAGGACACAAATCCACAGTGAATTTTAAGTGAAATTTAGTCTCTAGAAGGCATACATGGCAAGATTCCTCTTGTTTCCATTATGGTTTAGTCTACTTTTATATTTGTTGTCTACAAGTATGACATGGAGCAACCAATGTAATGTGATATTAGGATAAATGATAATAGGCCTAGAGAGTTCATTCGTGTAATTGTCTTTTTTCTATACAATAAACATGTGTTTTATTCGAATTTTTGTTTCTTTCCTTTATGTTGATTTTGGGTATCATTGAATGTGCTCTAGACATGAAAATTGGTGGAGAGGCTAAAGCACATGAGATATCTAAGGCCCTGAAATGGTTTGGGAAGATTCAAACTTGTTTGGGAGATATTAAAATAATTATTATTTTAATGGAGTTCTTAAGTCTAAACTTAGAGAAAATAAAATATTAATAAGTATTAATATAGAATTGTGTTAGAAGGTTCCAAAAGTCATGGATCAAGCCAAATCTAATATTATCCATTCATTAGAGATGCAATCTCAGTCGTTGAAGGACGAATATGAAAAGTATAAGTGCAGGCATGAGGGTGAGTTGGAAGCTACACAAGAGCGATCAATCATTCGATTTGCTAGACCAAGCTTTGCTAAGTAAATTCGAATCACTCATGAGCAGTGAGGGGTAGTGGGCACTCGACAGAGAGGGAGAGATCGTGGCAAGACACTGGTGCAGAGGTAGAGAGATAGACGTAGAAGCTAGAGCATACCAATGCAGAGGCTAGCTGAGACAATGCAGAAGCCAAAGGCTCTGTGTAATCATGTAGACGGTAGCATGGGTGATGCAGAGAGTCCTAGGGGCTATGCAATGCTTCAGTGTTGTTGGAGAGGGATTCATGGGGCAGGTTTTTAGAATACCTACTTCTGAATAGAGAGGTATTACTACGAGTTGTTTTTCTATGTCACGTGAGCCAGTTTGGCACCTAGTTGTACTCAAGGATAGACTGCATAACAAAATAAACCCTCTGAACAGTTTCACCGGTTTTCCCACATTGGGTTTTTTGGGGACGAGTTGTCCAAAGGTAATGGTGTCACTTGTGTGTTTGCTTTCTTTCAGCTGGTTATATGTATATGGTTAAGACTGTATTGTGTTTATTTCATTATTTATATGTTTTAATAACTTGTTCATAATTAACAAGTAGAAGAAATAAACTAGAAGAATACAGATTAAATTTCTAGCAGATAGACTAAAATTTTCAGCATTGTATCAGAGCATGGTTGCAGATCACAGGAGAGATGAAGGTATGAGTTGAGGTAGATCATCTGCAGCAGAATCAACTATCGTGACTAATAGAAACTAATACTTGCATAAAGTGACAGAAGAAGGGTTGACGCAGCTAGCCAAGGGAGAATGTTTTGCTAGCGCAAGGATTTCGCAGATTCTAGTGGGGTACTATGGGCAGAACAATACCTAACAGGGAAAAGCCAAGGTAGAGGGAGTCAGTACCGAGGTGGATTTCAAGCCAAGGAATCTAGATCACTATTGCATGTGCATAAAAGATTGGAGAGGTGTGACTTGACGATTGGCAGGAGGATTTCTAGAAGGTAAATTGAGACTCAGAGGGAGTCTAGTCGAGAAATTCTAGGTGGGATGTAGAGACACTCAGCAGGAGTCGAAGAGAGAACTTAGAGAGGGAAGCATAGAGACTTGGAGGAGTAGATGAGAAGAGAAGAGGGATGGCCATTAATGGGTTGAGGGATGAGGATGAGGTGGATAGAGAAACTAACTTTGTGGTTCGAAAGTATATAATCTTGTCCATTTTAGATAGACATTGCGTCAAGGCCTTTCACCTTGAGAAATGTGGCTATTCGAGTTGACCCTGCCCACAATAAAAAGAACAAGGAGGCAATGGCCAAGGAAAAATGCATCATCCTTAATGGGGTCAAGGATCATGTGGTCCAACATATTTCTCACAAGAAGACGACAAAAGAAATGTGGGATGCCTTTAAGAATTTGTACTAGCATACTTTCATTTAAAGGAGGATATTAGTAGAGAATGAGTTGCGGTCATACTAGATGCACAAGGGGGAGTAGATAGATCACTTCCTCGGTTGGTTGAAGGAGATCCGAGACCAATTGACTTCCATAGGGGCCACATCGGATGAGGAGATGTTGGTGAGTATCGTACTAAATGCAATCTCTGAGGAGTGGGAGACATTTGTCTAGAGAATACTCAGAACGACATATCTTCCAAATTGGGAAGAATTATGGTTGGTTCTTTGCCAAGAGGAGATTAGATGGTTGAGCAAGACGGGAAGTAGCAGCAAAGGAGTCTAGATCAAGAATGAAGAGGAAGAGGATACAGTTCTGGAATCTGTAGGGAAGCATGAGAAGACGAAGAAAAGGGAACTATCTAAGGTGAGGTGCTTCAACTGTGAGGAACTACAGCATTATGTGAACAAATTTCCAAGAAAGAATACTGAGGTGGAGTTTGACCACCGAAGGCAAAGAACGAGGTAGAGGATGATGATAATTGTGCCATGAGTTCTCGTGTGCCTCCAGAGAAGAGGTGGGGAGACATTGAGATATATTGAAGAGGACTACACGCAATGAGGGGCAAGATACTTGAGGTACTCAACCTCTTGGATTATACCTTGCTACGGGGCCCTCAAAGAGAGAGTAGTAGGACTCGCAGATGTCGGTAGAAATTGATGTGGATGAGGCGGTGGAGAGTGCTACCATGAAGCAGTCCTGAGAAGCTCAGAGCTAGCACGCTGCAAGAGTGAGAGAGGCGCAGAGGAGGTTGCAACAGTGCAAGATGGCACAAAGAGGTTTGTGCTAGAGAGAGCTTCAACATTGGGAGTGTTTCTAGCGTGACAAGGATATCAGTAGTTGTGTGGATCAATTGCTTACCTCTCAATAGGTGAGCTCGAGTGCAGTAGCAGTTAGTAGTAGAATGATGCAACATGACGAGAGGGGGTTGCAGTGAAAATGCAGTGTTGGGAGAAGGGACGAGCAATAACATAGATGTAGAGGGAGTTGTTGTACGGATGCAACAGTGGCAATGGTAGAGCCATGGGTAGCAATACAGGATGCAACAGTGCAAAGGATGTTAGGCGGGGAGGCCTAGCATCAGCACACGTACTCGTGCTAGATAATCATAATGATGCTTAATGTGGAGTATTACAAGAGCATAGTCCTCACAAAGAGAGAGTGTTGACTTGCGGTAGCATTGTATGTACTCTCGCCATGGAAATTGGTAGAGAGGCTAAAACGCATGAGGTATCCAATGCCGAGAAATGGTTTGGGCATATTCTAACCGGTTTAGGAGATTAAAATGGTTAATATTTTTAATGGAGTTCTTAAAGCTAAGCTTAGGAAAAATAAAATATTAATGGGTATTAATCCTAGCCATTGAGTAGAGATGTACCAAAAAGAAAAGTAGGAGAGAAGGCTTGAGGGTCAGTTGGAAGATACACGAAAGTGATCACTCATTCGATTTACTAGAGTGGGGTTTGCTAAGTAAAGTTGAGTGAGTGATAAGTAATGAGGGGAAGTGAGTACTAGATAGAGAGTCAAAGGTAGTGCCAAGAGATTAGCGCACACACATAGAGGGAGACGCAAAAGCGAGAGCACGCCATGCAGAGGCAAGCTAAGACAGCACAGAGGCTAGAGGGTGTGCGTCATCCACACAGAAGGGAGCATGGGTGACAGAGAGGGTCCAAGAGGTTACACAGTGCCTCACAGGGTTGCCGTAGAGGGTTGTGAGGCTGACACAGAGGAAACAAAGGGTGACATAGTGCTTTAGTGTTGTTGGAGAGGGTTTCGTGGGGCAGATTTTCTTGATACTTGCTTCCGAATAGAGAGGTATTACTATCGGTTGTTTTCCTCTGTGAGCTAAGCGAGTGTGGGACCTAGTTGTACTCAAGGATATAATGCATAATAAAATAAACCCTCATAATTGTTGTAGTGGGTTTCCCACATAGGGTTTTTCCGTGGACAAGTTGTCCAAAAATAATGGTGTCACTTGTGTGTTTGTTTTCTTTGAGTTGTTGATGTGTAGATGGTTGTGACTGTACTGTGCTTATTTGGTTATTTATATGTTTAAATAACTTGTTCTTAATTAACAAGTAGAAGAAATAAACCATAAGAATATAGATTAAATTTCTAACATATTGACTCAGAAATTTCAACATTTTATTCATATCACCCTTGTGTACTATCATTTTCCCCTATTTCGTTAGAGTTGTTGAAGGCACATCCAACTTGTTGTCAAAATATACTGCGAGAGTTCATTAAGAAATCAACTTTGCTCAATATAGATTGATAGAGGGCTATGTTCATATGGCATGGGAAGAGGCCTCACTGTGGAACTCGAGATAGGTGAAAATGAAAAAATTTGAGTTTGTATGATTTGTAAGTGTTGGGTCGATGTAGAAAATAGCGAGGGCGAGAACTATTTGGGAGTAACAAGCCAGGGTCCTTGTTTCGAGCTTGGGTAATACCCATACAACTTTGATGTAGGGAGAAGTGGTTGTTAGAATAGTTTTGGACCCTTGAAACATGTCCATGGACCAAGCTCTAACCTCAAGTTGGAACTTGACCTCAACCTTTATTCGGGCTTATGGGATTAGAATTAGAAGAGTAGGAACTTATTTGGGCCTCAATGTGATTGTTTGGCCAGTGCAGGGAGAAGTGGTTATTGGAAGAGTTGTCAACCCCTCGAACATTTCCATGGCCCAAGCTAAAACTTCCAGCTTGAACCCAACCTTGACCTATGATGGGACCTACAACGTTAGTCTTAGAAGACTCGGAACTTGTTTAGGGCCTTAATGTGGTTGTTTGGTTGGTTGGTGCAAGTTCCGGACCTTGAATAGCTGCATTTATGTCTTGATAGCGAAGATGTTTAGCCATTTGGGATGATGGTCCAGGTATTGGAGGATGTGGGCACATTGACACAGAAGTTGGATACACATGTTAAGACCCCTACTAAAGTCAAAACTAGAAGATAGAGGAAATGAAGATTGACCTTATTAGTGGTTCTAGCAAAATTCCTAAACCCTTAATGTAGGAAATAATTCAAGAGATCACTAATTGATTGTGCACAAATGGGTAAGAAAGTGAGTTCCTGGACACAGAATCCAAATGCTCATAAGAGCATCAACTATAAAAAAAAAATATAATATTCATAATGAAAATATTTTATGTTTTCTATTTATTATTTTTATATAAATATAAAATTTATTTATTAAAAATAATTAAAAACATATTAACTGGTTGTTAAGCATTGATTGCTCAAATTTGAATCAGCCAAAAAGCATAAAATTTAATCTCCACCTGCATACTATTTCTTTAATTTAATCCCATATATATATATATATATTATAATATAGACAAATCTAGCTATTGCTAGGGATGGTCATGTAGAGAAATATATGTGGGCCAAATATGGCATTTGCCTTAAAATGTATTTGAGGGCTTATTGACAAGTCATTTTCATGGTTGAAAAGACATTCTAAAACATACATTTATTCATTTGCCAAAAACATCTCAGAGAATGTTGGAACATCTAACCCTGTGGAGTGACCAAGAAACGGATAGCTTACTTTTTCATGGAAATAAAGATTTCTGTTCTGCTAGCTATTTCACAGCACTCCAACGACCTTCCAGTGAAAATATTGTCAGACTTCAAATGAACTTCATTTCGCTTCCTGCGAGACTCACAAGCTTCGAAAATTGGCTGAAAGCTTTTTTTTGAATGGCAATATACATGATATCTCTTATGTGAAATTGAATGACAATATACATGATATCTCTTATGTGAAATTAGTGGATGGTTCTGAACTTCATTTGGCTTCCTGCGAGACTCACAAGCTTCGAAAACTGGCTGAAAGTTTTTTTTGAATGGCAATATACATGATATCTCTTATGTGAAATTGAATGACAATATACATGATATCTCTTATGTGAAATTAGTGGATGGTTCTGAAAATGACACATTTTTTGAGAAGGATATTTATATAAAATATCAGTTAATCCCCGAAATTAACCCTTACAAAAATTCATGCACATCGATTTAGTTCCATCCATCCATTTTCAAATCCTGTATTTACTCCCATCAACCCACCTTCAAATCCTGTAGGAGTGACTTTTCCTTTGCTGTGTGTGGGACAATTAAGCACATGCCGTGAGTGTTCAAGGGCTAAGGGACAATTAAGAAGTGGAAATCTTGCGTTGGAAGAGTTAGGCAATGAAAAAGGAAGAAGGACGCTCATGGGAAGTGCGATATTCAGTCGCGGCATATAACGATCAGTATGGAACCTTTCAGATCCTCATTGTCAATGTTGATCAACCCCTACATTTGCTATATTTTTTTCTGTTTTATAATTTGTTTCATTGCTGTTCTTCGCAGTTCGACGATTTTTTTCACTGGGCTGCATTTTGTTTGCTCCAGCGAGAAATTTTTAGCATAAAGTTTCACGTTCAGATATCCTAATCTTGTGTTCCTTATTCATGCTACAGTGGGCACTTATTGTTGCTATCAAACATGGACCGGCCAGGCCAATTGATGGTCATGGTTTTCCAAGATCAAAATCCACAAGGACTTCTTTCAGCTGTTCCAGAAGCACTTGCTCAATTACCACAGCTTATGGCAAGTGGCCAGCAAAAGCTACAACAGCAGTAGCAAAACTCACAGCCACAATCAACGCCTTTAGCAACGGGACAAGCATTCACTCCTCAGTTTTCAACTCAGCTACAACATCAGCAGCAAAATCTACAGCCATAGGGAATGCCTCTAGCAACTGGACAAGCTTTTCCCCCTTCTCAGGGACAACACCAGCTGCGAATGAATTCCTTCTCAGGGACAACATCAGCAGCAAAATCTACAGTCAGAGGGAATGCGTCTGGCAACTGGAGAAGCTTTTCCCCCTTCTCAATTTTCAAATCAGAGATAACACCAGCTGCGAAGGCCACAACCACAAGCAATGCCTTTAGCAACCTGACAACATCAGCAATCAAATCCACAGCAATTGGACAGCCATTTCTCCGCTTCGAATTTTCAAATCAGATCGACCAGCAACTTGACCAGCAACAACAGCCACTGTCAAGTAATGTCTTCAGGATTTAGACCAGCATTTCTCATCTCAATTTCCGAGTGAAAAAGTGCCACTGTCAATGTTCCTTGGCAAGCAACAGCCACAAGGAATGCCTTCAACTCTGGAAGAAGCATTCCCCGCCAATCCCAAGGTCAAGATCCTGGAAGCATGCCGGGAGGTGGGTACCAGAGTTAGGAAATTCTGTAATGGGAAAAATGCAGTCGACGCTTTAATATGGCTTTGTAACTGGTTTCATTTTTCTATTTTAAATGATCTCCTGGAAATTTTGTTGAGAGAGTTTAAAATGTTATATCATTTAAAATTTATTCAATAAAATTAAATTCAAATAAAAGTATTTTATTTTTTATAGTGTACATGTCCAATAGTTGATATTGATAATTATTTTAAGATAATTATATAATGGAAAGTTTATTGTGTTATTGGTAGGGGGAGATTCACTTATAAAAGACAAAAAAAAATATGTTTACTTCATGTAGATTTATTAAACATATTTAATTATGATTCATATGGGTTAGAGAATAAATTTGAAAAAAAAATAAGATAGAAATTGATTTCCCATTCACAAATAATCTTTCCCATGGTAACAATTTTTTTTACTAAAAAATATCTTTATTATTATTATTATTATTAATTTTTAAGATGACATTTTGTTTATTTATGTATATATTTTATTTTCTAACATATAGAGAAATGTATCTAATCTTTAGTGAATTAAATTAAAAAAAAAATACACATTCTTTATAGACTTTCAAAATAAATCAAATTGACAAATACAAATATATTCAAATACAAATATAATAAATGGAAATATATATACTAGCTAGCTATGGAATCTCAAGCAAAGTGGAGGTACACTTACTCTTTAAGATAGGGTAATCACCCATGTAGATGTTAATCTCCAACAACTCAACTCTTGCAATTATCACATCCTTTGCTGCTAAAAGGTTTGAATTTCTTTGTATATAAGAGGGAAGTACGTGTAAGAAGTATCACAAGACTATGTACCAATGAAAGTTGTTTGCCGGCAATTTTTCAAGTGAAAAAAAACAGACACTGAAGTTTCCAACTGTAATGGATAGTTCAAGTGATTGAAATCCTCTCGGTAAGGGATAAGGGATATTATTAAAGATGACAGGATCAAAATTGTTTTGTAAAACTAGCAAATAGAATTTAGTATAGGTTTCACCCATATAAACTATAACTAACACTGGCAAGAATAGAACTCACTCCTATTAGTGCTTCTTCTAGTGGACCAACTTTTGAACTATTTAAAGTAACCCAACTCATTCATCAAAGGCTACAATGACATTAACAAAAACCTCCACACCTTTTTGTAAATAAGATATAAAGAACCTAGTACGATCTCTATTGTTAAGTTTTAAAGAGTACTCTTATGAAAAATTCTCATGACATATATCTAATGTGTTTAATTAACAATTAGTTTTTTTTGTGAACCTATGTTTTTTTTATTAAGACTAAATATTACATTTCACCATCTTATTTCGCAATATCCTACTAGCATCACATTTACTAGTTTTATTGGCTAGTGCATGCATCCCGTAGTAAATTTTCAAAATGACAAAGATAAGAATAGAATGGAAGGCAAGAAGTGTGAGATGACCTATAAGGCTAAGAGACAACTCACTATCATTAGAAGTTAGCAAAATTTACTAGGGTACGACAAGGGACGAACTCGTTTGGAATCATAGTGTATGTTCTCCATATATGCCAATCTAGTTTTCAATGGTCCAACTTCTCCTTAATGGGTCATTGCTTTCCCTAGAAGATGACTAGTTTTCCATATATCTACCACTCGCTTCTTTGCATATGACTCGTGAAGTTTATGATGTCACTTCGCTCATGTTGCCAATCCTAACTGAGATGGTTCAGGGAAAGATTCATAAACCTCATGTTACTAACAATATCCTTTGCAAGAGGGGCACACACTATCATGGGAGAAAACTATGAGTGCATCAGGTCTATAGCTTCTATTTTGCCCTCATCATTCTACAATTTCCTCACTGGTGGGCCCCTTGCAACCATTCTTTGTTGCACATCACCTCTTTATCGAGGCATACCTCTCTAGAGCTCCTTCAAATATGTGACTACCCACCTCCTTACCACACCTTACAACAAAAGCAAGTCCAATGCACTTACGAGCCCACCTGAATAACCAATGATAACCCTTCTCCAATCTTGAGGCTTACGACTTCCGTTCCCCTAGGCATCGTCAACTATCACCAAGGGGACTCCTTTGATGGTGTATTAAACCCATACCTCCTTACTACATACCATGGAAAAAAACACAGGTTGCACTCATGAACCCCCTGAATAGTCGATAATAAATCTTATCCAATTTTGGGACTTTTAACTTCACCACCCAAAGGAGTCATCAACTATCACCAAAGGGGCTCCTCTTGTGATGTATTAAAGCCATGCAATCCACATCAAAGTCCACATAACCTTGTAAATTAACATCACCATCGCTACCTAGGTTTGACCCCTAGGAGAATTAGGCACATAGACCTCCTAACAAGGGCCGTAAGAAAAATGACTAGACAAACAAAACACCAAATGCTTTATAAATAATTTACTAAGGTTTGACATGACCTTATGACCATGCCAATATATAACTATATGATACAAAGCATGCAAAACCTGTATGATGTTTTGATATTTGGATAAGAGTGAGTTTAATATTATTGTTAATGTTATTGAAAGCATAAAAAAAATATTGAGTAAATTAAGATTTTTTTTCCAAAGAGTATATTATTTTGAATATTATCATCCATATTAATAATCAAATTTTAGGGTTTTCAACTTATCAAAGGTCATTTTATGTCATAGTGATAAAGTTTACTTTTCCGTAGAGAGTGAACATGTTAGAAAAAGGTCGTTATAATTCCTCCTTAAAATGTCAATCACGAATTCATTAAATTCAAAGAGTTCATTATAATTCCCCATGTAAATGTCAATCATGAATTCATTAATTTCAAAGAATTGTGCTACGTAGGATGAAATCATATTTGAAGTTGATTTTTATTTCTAAACATGTTTAATCTAAACATGATGTTTATATCTCTTAGATTTTTCTTTCTTTCGCTATGTACATTCGAAACTATATTCAAAGATAATATTGACCTATTGAAAAAAGTTCACGTTTTGCATATAATAGTATTACATATAATAGTATTACACTTGTTGTTTGTGAGCACTTTATCATGCACTCAACCAGCTAATTGGAGAAATAAGGCACAACAACTTGCTGATAACACTAAAAAACTATGACAATGTAGCTTTGTCTTGAGTGAAATATTAATGAAATTGATAACTCTTTTAACATAATTCATTAAACACAAGTTTTTATGATTTTTTCGAGTAGGAATTAACGATTTGTGCCATCCTTCTCACTATACTAGGACTAAGTGAATTTTAATTTACTAGATATTAACAAAATTATATAATTTACTTTGTTAAATAGAATGCATTAACACCAAGCGTTACCTCAAACAGTTGAACCATCATCATTAGGCATGTTTCTAATAGGGAGCACGTATTTTTTGCGTCAATCTCGGAGTGCTCCTACATGACTAAAGGGTCTCCAAGTCAGCCATAGACGATCTATTTTCATTGAGACGAGTTGGCCCAAAGAGAAGTCAAACCAACCAGCTAGTGAAGGGATGTGCCCCTTAAATTGTCACATACCTTTGATATTTATAAATAAGATGATGGAAACTCTCATTTGAAAACCATGCAAGAGAAAATATTTTTCTCTCCGCATCATCATTTTCTCTCTCATTTACAACCAAATGTGCGAGAAGAATAGGTTAAGTTTGAATAATAGTTTGACAAGTCACATATGTGAGAGAAGTTGAATTGCTTGATCAAACTCTCAATTGCATTTAAAAATCTATTTTACTTCAAATTTCAACACAATATATACAAAATTGAATGAATGTTTGTTGAAATAATGAACACACATGTGAGGTTTCTTGATCACACGATTGAGGGTTGACCATAGGGATAAATTTGACCGCAGGTTGAATGTTTGATGAATGTTGACTTTCAAACATTTTGATTGGTTTGACAAACATTCACTCATTGTTGTTTGAACAAGCTTGACTAGATCATTATTTGTCTTAGATTATTAGCATCGATTTGTAAACCTTTTCACAGAACAAATTATTCAAAGAAAAAATGTTGCGTTTTCTCCCAAGTTTGGGTTACCTAGGGTAGAATTATTGTATCTTTTGTGCACAGATTTACTTATATGATATTTATTATGCATTTAATCTTGATACTGTCTAAATGTAATTATTCAATGATAACAGTGGCATAAAATACCATGTGAAAATCATTAGGAATTAATTATCTCGGGGAAATAGTATTCTTCTATACTGTTTGGTGGGATTGTATGAAAGTAACAATACTAGGAAGAAACTAGTCATGAGGCATCAAATATGTAGTGTCATGATGACTAGATCATGTTTGGTTGTCTCTTATCTTATGAGTTTCTCAACTATGGGTGGGATATTACATTAGACGGATGTAAAGATCGCATTTGTCAATGGTGTGATAAAGGAGGAGGCATACATTCAGAAACCTAAGGGCTTTGAGGTAAATGGAAAGGAGTCCCATGTTTGTAGATTGAAGAAGGATTTGTATTTACTCTAGTAGGAACCTAGGTCATGGTATTCTAAGATTAATGGAGATTTGAACTTTACATCATGGTTATTGATGGTTATCCTTTGACCTTGGCATTGCATGATAATGGTTTGTTCCTTAATAGTGTAGAGAGGCTCAGCATTAGGTGCAAGAGAGAATTGCCCTTCAAGTTCAAGGTGAAGGATCTTGGCCTCATGCATTATTTCTAGGGATGCAGTTGAGCCAGAGATGAGATGAGATATTCATCAAATATCGGAAGTACACTTCAAAACTATGAGGAGATTTGGCATGATGGATTGCAAATCCCTAGCTACACTTATGGCGACAAATCTAGAGACAGTGAGCAACTATGCTTTAGATTCAAATTTGGTGGAACTCAGAATGTAAGGGTAGTGGATTGGATCCTGAATGTACCTATGTGGTATAGCAAGTATGTGTTGAGGTTCTTACATGGTATATTTAGATATGGTTTAAGATATGACTTGGATGGTGAAGTGAGGTTGCATGGGTATACTGATTCAGCTAGGGTAATAAGTGAAAACGATAGATAAAGTATCACTAGGTGCTAATTTAGCTTGGGATCAAATACGATATCCTATTTTTGTAAGAAGTAGACTTTTTTCACTCTGAATACAACAAAGATAGAGTATATCAGAGATAATGATACAAGTTAGCAAGTAGAATGGCTTCGAAAGGTTATTGCATGGATATTTTATCGAAAGCTATTAATGACCTTGATACATTATGATAATAAAAGTTTTTTTAATATTTCAAAGAATCTAGAATTTCATGAGAGGTCAAAGCACATTGAGAATAAATATCACTTCATTCAAGAGATGGTGTAGAAGGGAGAAGTGAAGCTCTAACACATATCCATAGATGATAAGAATGGAGACATTCTCACAAAGCCTTTGTGTAGAGTGACTCTTGTATACTTTAGAGACAATCTTGAGATGATGTAGAATTTCTCCCTCTTGGAAAGAGAGTGTACATGTTTTTGTGGGACTTGGTAAACATTCTCCCATGAATTCATGTTGATTTGACTATTGAGGTAATGGTACGTTCACGAACGGAGCCATGCTGATTTTTCTAGAAGTGAATGACCAAGGGAAACTACAACATAGGGAATACATTCTTCAATTGGATCCATGATACTTTGTCATCCATAGGGTCATGATGATTTGACTAGGGAAGAATGATACATTTAGCCAAAGAGGACATGCTAATTTGGACATCACTCAATGGGCTCAGGGAATTTTCTTTCCTTAGAAGCCATGTTTATTTGGTTGGGTCATGTTGATTAGACTAGGGGAGAATGATACATTTACACATG
>APFE030379761.1:4072-14566 GCA_000404065.3 Pinus taeda
AAATAAAATGGAATTACATTCTAATATATAATAATATATAAAATTATTTATTAGGAAGTAAATTAATTACTACAATTATAATATTATTTTTATTACCTGTTGACATTTTAACATTATAATATTATCTAGTCGTTTTTCTATATAGTTGTTGATGGTCAACCTAGTCAACCTAGCTGTTGGGAAGGTATGCTCTCCCTATTTAATATGCAGCCATGATCTGACTCCTCAACTTGTCCTGACGATGAACCACACTAGTTGGTTCGAAACGTGTCGACAAAGGTTTTCTACATGTGATTTACGCCAGAACTCTTCTTATAATTTCTCTTATTGTTTAGTATCAATCATTTCTCTCATCTTCCGACATCTCCAGCTCCTACGACATTATCCAAAGGGTTTCTTGCAAAACCCAGTTCGGGTTCTCGACTTAGTAAGAGATATAACTTTATCAAATCCGGTCACAAAAAAGTGGATTGTGTTTGTCAAAAGGTTTGGCCCCGTGCAACAATTGTCTTAGGTAACGACACACATATGGAACGAGCCACTATTTTAAAAAGTGCATTGTGTTTGTCAAAAGTTTTGGCCTTGTGCAACAATGGTCTTAGGTAACGACACACATATGGAACGAGCTGCTATTTTGGCTAAAACCTCTTTGGTTGGTAGGGTTCAGGGATGACTTTTCTCCATTCAAACCCTCAATACATGTGTTGGCCATGATATTTCTCTTATTGTTCACTCTCAATCATTTCTCTCATCCTCTAGTATCTCAGGCTCCTACGACATTCTCCAAAGTGTTTCCTGCAAAACCCAATTTGGGTTCTCAACTTAGTAAGAGATCTAACTTTATCAAATATGGTCATAAAAAAGTGCATTGTGTTTGTCGAAAGGTTTGGTCCCATGCAACAATGGCCTTAGGTAATGACACTCATATGGAACGAGCTGCGATTTTGGCTAAAACCTCTTTAGTTGGTAGGGTTCAAGGATGACGTTTCTCCATTCAAACCCTCAAGACATGGGTTGGCCATGATATTTCTCCTATTGGTCAGTCTCAATCATTTCTCTCATCCTTTGGTGTCCCGGGCTCCTACGACATTCTCTAAAGGGTTTCCTGCAAAACCCAGTTCGAGTACTCGACTTAGTAAGAGATATAACTTTATCATATATGGTAAAAAAAAGTGCATTGTGTTTGTTGAAAGGTTTGGCCCCATGCGACAATGGTCTTAGGTAACAATGTGCATATGGAACGGGCCGCGATTTTGGCTGAAACCTCTTTGGATGGTAGGGTTCATGAACAACTTTTCTCCATTCAAACCCTCAAGAGGTGGGTTGACCATGATATTTCTCTTATTTTTTAGTCTTCATCTATGGTAGAACTACTATCTAAAGTTTGGATTCATCTAAAATTTACAACTGCAAGCAATGCACATGCCATGCTAATTTTTCTTTAGGGTTATATTGTTCTTTGCTTTAGACAATTGCATTCATAGTTTACACAGTGAATTCACCCCACAACATCATAACATCATTATCAATTATGTACATTGTAGTGGAACTTAAAGGAACAATAGAAGAAAAACATGCACAAATAGGGACACTAGAAATTGGTTAGAGACCAAGGCAAAATCCCACAAGGGGGAAAACCCAGAATTCAATTCTTCTTCTTCTATTAGATTTCATCAATTGTTTAGTTGAGATACAAAGTATAATATCATGTCCTCTGCACATCAAGGTACCTAAGGCCTAAACAGATCTTGTTCACAACTTCGTTTGTGAACAAGATTCAAATACTGATATTGATAATAAAATCATTGTCAACATGAAATAGGATTATTACAACATCTTTGCATCAAAATCAGATTTTCTCTTCAAGGTTACCGATGACAAGGACTCTACAAATATACATAAGATGGTGCCATACCAATATGCTGTTAGGATATTTCGACACATAGGAAATAGTTAAGTATAACTTGGTCTAGTGTAGAGTTAGGTAAAGTGTGTTTCTTTACTATGTACATTTGTAACTTACAATCCGACGGTCACGATATGTTCTAGACATGAAGTGATCCAACGGTTCATTCTCTCCTCGGTATTACCGACACTTGATCCGTGGCTTAACACCCAATTTTTCATTCTTTTATTAATAAATTGTCGGAAGTCATCACATTGGCTTAGGTTGTGGACTATTTCCCTCTTTGTGGGTTTTAACCATGTCAATAATATTGGTGTATTGATCTGTGATCTGTTTGAGCGGTGTCCTTTGGTGTTCTATCTGAGGAACTTACCCTGTAAATTCTTACATGGTATTAGAGCTATTTGAGGGCCGCATCCGTTGGTGATCCAAATCTGAAGCCGATACAACTGCATTCAACTGTTGTTTCCTATATCTACTATTTTTTACTGCTTTCGGGCCGAGAGGACTGCTCTATTGTGTTAGGAGCATCTATTCTAGTGAGGAACCCATTTCGTTTCACGCAAAAATGTTTTTGTTAGCCCTAGCTACGTCATTTTTAAGATCTAGAGGTATGCAGTATTTTTTGCAGTTTTAACTATTCATCTCTCTGTTTTTTTCGGTTTATTTAGCTCTTAGTTTTTTATTACCAGATCTATACATTTCATTTCTGTGTATGCTCTTTGCCTCCCGACTCTGTGAGATTTTGGCAAATCAGAAATAGAAAGTAAGGAATTTTCTCATGCGTATGCTCTTTTCCACCGCGCCTTAGTGTGATCTCGGAAAATCAGAAACATTGAGAAAAAATATACAGTTTCCGGCGAAAGCTAACTTCAAGCCATAAGGTTTGGTTTTTTCTTTGCATGTTTAGGTTGGGTTGTATGGATTTTTGTTTTGCAGGCAAAAAGAGAATTTTCAAGTAAGCATGCACCCCAAAGTTTCAGTGACTAAGAAAAAAAAACCAAAAAAACCCCCTTCCAACTCTTTTCCAAAAATTACCAACCTTTTAAACTAACTCACTTGGTCCAAAGTTACTTCATGAGAATAGAAGTCTTCAGCTAAAGTCTTTCTTTTTGTTGAGTTACTTTTTCAAAAAACACATGTAACTTATGTTTCAAAGTTACTTTGTGTAAAAGTGTTCTCACCCATTATAAAAAGTGAGTCACTTATAATTCTAAAGTCTTTTTATATTTTATTTAAGTTACAATTTAGTGGATAGCTCATAAAGTACCATTGTAAAAGTGACTTTCACTTATCTATACAAGTGAGTCACATAATTTTTTTTTTAAAGTGAGCTAATTAGATTATGTTTGGAGGGGGGGAGGGGGAGGGGAGGTAGTTTTTTTTTTTTTTTTTTTTTTTTAAATACACCATTATCATTCATTTCCACACATTCACGCACTTCGTCGGCATCTTCAATAACTTTTCTTCAAAAAGCCATAACTTCTTTACCCAGAAGCAATTTTTTTTTTTAATCAGCCTAATTTTTTGAGATCTTTCTATTGGAACACTTAGTTTCAACATCTACAACTCCAGTTTCTGTTAAAATGGAAAGTCCATGCCAAGTTATTTTTGACAGCACCAACTACTTCCAATAGTCGTCCTACATTGTGGATTTACTTAGAAGTAAAGGTCTTTACAGAATAGCCTCAAGCCAAGAAACTAAACCTAAAGATGAAAATAAGGTAGACAAATGGGAAAATAGACAAGATCAAGCACGTGGGTTGATAGGGATGTCTATTTCTCCAGATCTTAGATTCCATATCGCAGAACTTGATACCCCTAATGAAGCAATGAAACAACTCAATAAATCTTTTGGAATTAAAAATGAAATTAGAGCCCATCAACTTGAAAATGAGTTGCTTACGTTGGACCCCAGTAATTTTTCTTCCAGTGAAGATTTTTTGTCCAAGTTCAAGACCCTTAGACTTCTCTTGGAAGGTGTTAAGGTTAAGAAATAAGATGGTAGCCTTATCTATTCCATTCTTACTAAGTTGGGACCAACCTACTCTGTGTTTGTTTCCACCTTCCATTCTACTAGAGAATAATCTATTTCTCAAGGACAAGACTACAAGTACCCCTCTTTTGATGCCTTTTGTGATTCTTTAATAAGAGAACAAGAAAAAATCTTACATCTTGGTCTTCTTAATCTTGGAAACTCTTCTAAGAAAGCCTTAGCCGCCCAGCAGCAACCAAATTCAAAGAATCCTAAGAAGTATCCTAAAAAGAATGGTCCTAAACTAAACAAGGTTCTTAAGCAATTTCAGTCTCAAAATGAAAAATCATTTCAACAAAATAATAAGGCAAATAAAAACAAAGGGAAGAAGACTGATAGGCAATGCAACTTTTATAATCAAGATGGCCACTTAGAACCCAAATGGTTTAAGAAGATGGAACCCTTGCAAGCAACAATGAAGAAGCATAACATCCATTTAGAGCACTCTTCAACTTCAACTTCATCTTCAGGAATAGCACTTTCTGCATGTGGTTGTCAAGCATCTTGGTCTAGTTATGCACTAAATGTATCTTCTTCTTCTCATTCTCATGAGTGGCTCATTGATTTTGGAGCTTCTTATCACATGGCCAAAAACAAAGCCATGTTTTCTTCTTTAAATGATTATAACGCCAAAAATATATATGTTGGTGATGATAGATCTCTTAGTGTTGTAGGGACGGGAACTATTCATCTAGAAAATGGTCAATTTAATGATGTATTATGTGTTCCAACCTTATCCTACAACCTTCTATCTGTATATCAGATAACTCATTCAGGTGAAGGTAAAATCGTTGAATTTTTACCTCACGATGTTGTAATTAAGGAACTAAGAGATCCTAGACAGATTTTAGCTACTGGCGTTGCTGATGATTCTACAAGGTTGTATAAGTTTAACAACTTTTGTCATCAAAACTTCCCTCGGTATTTGTTGATCATAATGATGAAGTGAGCAAACTTTCGCATGAGCGATTTGGTCACTTAAATTATAACTCCCTTCAAAATCAATGTAAATAAAATATGGTGACAGGTCTTCCTATGGTATCTTGCAGAGATGGTGTTTGTTTCGGATGTGTACTCGAAAAACATCATCGGGATGGTTTTGAAAAACGTGCCTCTTGGCACGCCTCAGCCCCTTTACAACTTGTGCATAGTGATTTATGTGGTCCACTTCCAGTTGTTTCATTCTTTGGCTACAAGTATTTCTTAAATTTCATTGATGATTTCTCTAGACACACTTGGGTATACTTAAAAATCAAGAGTGAAGTCTTTAACATGTTCTTGGCCTTTAAGGCCTTTGTTGAGAAACAATATGGACATCAAATTCTTAAGCTAAGATCAGATAATGGCAAAGAATATGTTAACAACAAATTCATCAACTTTTGCACTAAGCATGGAAATCAAATGCAACATTTTGTTCTATATACTCCACAAAAAAATGGTGTAGCTGAAAGGAAGAATCGCACCTTAAAAGGAAATGGCTAATTGTATGCTTCAATCTAAAGGACTTAGTCTTAATTTTTGGGCAAAAGCAATTAACTGTGCAAATTACATAGTAAATCGCACTCCTACTAAGGTTTTAAACAATATCACTCCAAAAGAAGCATGGAGCTCAATTAAATCATATGTAAATCACTTTCATATTTTTGGAAGTGAAGCATGGGCCCATATTCTAGATGAGAAACATAAAGCTTTAGAACCTAAGAGTGAAAAATGTATTTTTGTTGGATATTCTGAAGATGTTAAAGGATATAGACTTATTCCACTTAAGTCCAAAAATGTTATCATTAGAAGAGATGTAAAGTTTGCTAAAAATATATTGGCCTATGAGCCTAGTTCGGCAAATGTGCCACCTCTCTCTATCCCTTCTACTTCTGAAAATATTTCTTCTTCAGATGATGGCAGCGAGGATGACAATCCTCCCCCACCTTCTCAGGATCCTCCTTTAGCTCCTTAGCTTCCAAAATGGGTCCGTGCTACTCGAGATGCAACAGGTGCTCTTACAGGTGATCCTATAGATCAACGACGTACACATTCTCAATTCGATAGAGCCTCTTCTTTACTGGCTCAATCTTCAGTGAATTGTGATCCTGACACCTTTGCAGAAGCTTCAGGCCATCCAGATTGGGACGCAACTATGAATGAATAATACCGTTCATTATTGGCAAATGATACATGGGATCTTGTTCCTCTTCCAGAGGGATGAAAACTTGTTAGATGCAAATGGGTTTACAGAACCAAGTATGGATCAGATGGAAACGTTGATAAACATAAAGCTCGTCTTATTGCTAAGGGTTTTTTACAAGTTGAAGGCATTGACTATACTGAAACATTCTCCCTTGTAATGAACTCTATCTACCTTGTTCTTTCTCTTACTGCCTCTTTCAAATGGGAAGTCCATTAGATGGATGTTAAATCTGCCTTTTTGCATGGGGACTTACATGAAGAAATCTATATGGAACAACCTCCTGGCTTTATACAACTAGACTCTAGCATTGTATGTTAGCTTAAGAAATCCCTTTATGGTCTCAAGCAAGCCCCTCGAGCTTGGTATGCCAAAATGGATAACTTTCTTTTAGATACTGGCTTTTCTAGGTGTCATTCTGGCAATACTGTCTACACCAAGAAAGTGGGTAAGTCTCTTATAATTTTTGTTCTTTATGTTGATGATATTGTCCTTACTGGTAGTGATCCCAACCTTATAAACCATGTGAAGTCCAGCATTAAAAATAAGTTTGAAATAACAGACTTAGGAGACTTGCATTATTTTCAAGTCTTGTAATCCAAGGAAGGTATTTCCCTTTCCTAGTCCAAGTATGCTTGTGATCTTCTACGACACTTTCACATGGAAGACTTCAATCCAACCCCTTCTCCCTTTCAGTTTGGAGCCAAACTTTCAGTCACTTGTACTTCCCCTGCATTTGATGCTACCTTATATCGTCAGCTTGTAGGAAAACTTTTGTATCTAACCCATACTCGTCATGACCTTTCCTTTGTTGTTGGCCTTATTGCTCGGTTAATGCAAAACCCACATGAAAGTCATTGGAAAGCAGCTAAAAGAATACTTCATTATGTTCGAGGTACAGTCATTTTGGGATTCATTACTGTGTAGAAGCATCTCCTTTATTGGTTGGTTTCACTAATTCCAATTGGGCTGGTGACCCTGATGATCGGAAGTCTATTGCAGGTTATGACTTCACTCTTGGTTCTAGACCTATTACATGGGCTTGCAAGAAACAAAGTGCCATTTTTTTTCTTCAGGAGAAGTAGAGTATCGTGGCACCATAGAAGCTAGTAAGGAAGCCCTGTGGGTTCATTAGATCTTGTCAGAGTTTGGCTTTCAGCAGCAACATCCAACTACACTTTGGTGTGATAATCAAAGTGTCATTCAACTATACAAAGATCCAGTCCAACATCAGCGCAACAAATATATTGAATTACACATGCAGTTCATCGGAAATCTCATTCATGACCATGTTCTTGAAGTGCAATATTGTTCAACCGATGATCAAGTTGCAGACATCTTTACAAAGGCTCTCATAGAGGTGAAGTTTACTAAACTTCGATTTATGGTTGGAATTCAGGAAGTTGTCACTAAGGGGGGAATAGGCTCTAGTGCCTCCTTGCTTCTCCTATTGTGTCATATTTGTACATCCTTCAATCCTATCCCAAGTTGTTCTTAAGGGGGGATGTTAGGATATTCCGACACATAGGAAATAGTTAAGTATAACTTGGTCTAGTGTAGAGTTAGGTAAAGTGTGTTTCTTTACTATGTACATTTGTAACTTACAATCTGACGGTCACGATATGTTCTAGACATGAAGTGATCCGACAGTTAATTCTCTCCTCAGTATTACTAACACTGGATCCGTAGCTTTACACTTGATTGGTCCGTGATCTCTATTTAAAGAGCATGGAGGGTCATTTGTATTGAAACCATTCATGAGAGAAGCTTATGTAAATTTTCATTGTTTTATTAATGAATTGCCTAAAGTGGTCACGTTGGCTCAAGTCGTGGACTGTTTCCCTCTTTGAGGGTTTTAACCACATTAAGAACGTTGGTGTATTGATTTGTGATCTGTTTGTGAGCGGTGTCCTTTGGTGTTCTGTCTGAGGAACTTACCCTATAAATTCCTACATATGACAATACTAATATTGTTCTTCCATACTCTTGTTGATTTGTGATGGCATACACATATGCCAATTCCAATATTATTCTGCAATAACTTGTCATACTGTCAATAGAGTTGCAACATATAAATACCATCACTACAATGAGATACAACTATTAGGAATTGTAATTCCAAGGATACCATACATACAGTAGGGGATGATGTCATACATATATGCCGCATCGAGATCGAAAACATACATATACACTAAAAAAAAATAGAAACGATACATATTGTGTTGAGGGGTGAGATATATAAACCATTACGCAGAGAAGATAAAACCAAAACTATTGTGCCAACCATTTGCAGAGCTAGGCCATATATCAACTATGTTATCAACCATACATATAGTTATGTGAAGACCATGAGATCATATACCAATTCTAAGACCATAGTGTATCGATTTCATTGTTATTACAAAGATATCATAAGAGTGAAATCATGTCTCATAACAGTGAGCGAGATCATAGCGAAACCATTACAGTGTAACCATGAGAGATCATAATTAGTCATATGCGATATATAACACAAAGGATTTGTGTGATTATAACACTGAAGAACTAAGTGCAAAATATATAATGTAGAGAAACTGTGTCAAATATATAACGTTGAGGTGCTAAACTTAACATAGAGAATGCTACATATAATGCAGAGAGGAAGCCACATAAACATTCACAAAAAAGGGGCCATATAGAACATTACAATGCTGAGACCATTGAAAAGATGAGATCATACAATATATGGGATACAAGACAGAGGATTCCATTACAAGGATTACCATTTCAGAGATGTGAGTTGTACCATTATAGATATTGTCATATAGAAATGCGAGATTGAGCCACCATAAATAGAATATGTGAATCATCAAAATAAGTGAGTGAGAAAGTCATATGTTTGCTACAGGTGAAGATTCTAAACCATATCACAAAGATTACAACTTGGTATCATCAAACCATTCATTAAAAAAATTGTGACCTTGTAATGCTAGTCACCAAGGGATATAAGTGAGTTGCCTCAGAGAGAACATACAAAAACCTCAAATCAGATCGAACCATAGAATATTGAAATGAATAATTGTATAGGATATGTGAATCATCAAAATAAGTGAGTGAGAAAGTCATATGTTTGCTATAGGTGAAGATTCGAAACCATATCACAAAGATTACAACTTGGTATCATCAAATCATTCATTAAAATGTTGTGACCTTGTAATGCTTGTCACCAAGGGATATAAGTGAGTTGCCTCAGAGAGAACATACACCAACCTCAAATCAGATCGAACCATAGAATATTGAAATGAATAATTGTATGTCCAATAGGGATAGATCAATTTCCTATTTATATAATTCGATGTGGATTCCTTTTGTAGGACCGACTTTGATTTTGGAGGCAAATTTTCAAATCGAAATCAAATTTAAATATAATTTTTTCTTTTAATATTTTCTTTCTCAAAATAATATTCTTCATTGACCATAGGGGTTGCAATTTGGGGCTTAGGGTTTCCATTAGGGGAAATTCGTCTAGACGTTGCCTAACTTTCAACACTTCCTCTCAGCTAGGGAGGAATTTCCATCATATTTGTAAGTCCCATCTTGAATGACACATTTCAACACAGAGAGGCAGGGAACTGCATCATTATTAGATCGTGTCTCGTCTCATAGAAGAATAATAATGCATAATCAAGGTGGGGGATGATCAATCCTCAAACCCTATTAATCTCCAAGTCAAGTCACATGTCCTCCATCATAGTTATATAAACAAAACATTCATCTCATCACATCTCATCTTCCTTTGGTCATCAATTATTCCAATAGAAGAAGAAGAAGAATCATAATAAGAGAACTTCGACTACAACCTTATATGTTATAGACATTTTTGGGCACTTCAACCCCAATCATAAATGTCCATAAACTGAGGGCTCCTAAGTCCCTAAAAGTGTTGCTTCACTGCCTAAAGGAACAAGGTCAATTGATTACATCATCTCCCAGAAGTTCTCCACTGAAGATTGCTCATAAATGATCAAAACTGGACCATACTGAAAGCTCAATGCAGAGGGTGTGATGCATATCATCTTCCCAATGTACAGGGTGCGATGCATACTGATTTTCTCCTCTGTAGGGTGCGATGGTCGGGAATGGACAAATGGCAGAGACAAAAATGCGAGTGGAAGATCATGGAATCTTCCAGAAGCTTCCCCTCTGACACTTGCCTCTCTGTTTTCGACCAGGGATGAGTAAGAGATCATCATTCTCCAGTGGAAGCAGGAACTATCAAAGAGAGGACACTAATCAAGATCCCAGAAGATGACTCACCTCCCTATAATCATCTATATATGGATCCCTCATCACAGAGATCTGGAGGCTAGAATTTTGTATCTTATAGAG
>APFE030379762.1:12331-64201 GCA_000404065.3 Pinus taeda
CAAATAACTGCTCACCCCAAGTTTATCATAGTTTCAAGGACAAATAAGTTGACTTAGAAATAGATGTGCAACTATAAACTAAAACACTTCGCCCACGAGGGACAAGGGAGCTTATCCATGAGGAATACCAATTCATTGTGATAAATTTCACACTAATGCAAACACCAATATGTTACAAGAAACATCACCATCAATTTCATAAATATATGCATTCAAAATTAGCATAAAAATTTCCACATTCCATGACTTCATTAAATCTTCCCTACCAATCACATACTACTAATCTATCGACTCTCAACACAGTGCTATAATGCCATCTTAATGTATAGTAGAAAAGCAATTAAAAGAATGTGCCAATGATTTAAATTTCCATGGATTTTTGCAAAATTCTTACCTAAGAAAAGAGCCAAATGGATTAAATGAGAATGAGCTGTGATTTCTAAATAAAATTGTTGTAGTTAAGAAACGAAAACAATTGAGAAAAGATACAGATTATATTCCTGCAACACATTATCTCACTTGAGAAAATGGATTGAACAAAGGGCATAGAAAACGAGAGATAAAAATCAAGCTATTGTGATTGATGATGGTAATATGTCTTGTAGCACTTTGTTTCTTCCTCATATGGTGGATTTGTGATCCCAATAATGATGCAATGTGGCTATGGTGATTATTTGTGGTATGTGAGATTTAGTTTGCTTTATCATGGGTTCTGGACCAAATCTCCAAGCTCTATCCTACAAATAGAATGAGTAATTTGAATATTCTGAAAGAGAGATTTGAGCATCCAAGCCCTTAAAATCCAAGGGGGAGAAATATATGCATTCAAAATTAGAATAAAATTTTCCACAATCCATGACCTGATTAAATCTTCCCTACCAATCACATACTGCTAATCTATTGGCTCTCAACACAGTGCTATAATTCCATATTAATGGATTGTAGCAAAGAAATTAAAAGAATGAGCCAATGATTTAAATTTATATGGATTTTTGCAAAGTTCTTGAATAAGAAACAAGCCAAATGGATTAAATGAGAATGAGTTGTGATTTCCAAATAAAACTATTGTACTTAAGATACAGATTATATTCCTACAACAAAATCTCACTTGAGAAAATGGATTGAACGAAGGCCATGGAAGAAGAGAGATAAAAATCAAGTTATTGTGATTGTTGATGCTAATATGTCTTGTAGCACTTTATTTCTTCCTCATATGGTGGATTCGACATTGAAATAATGATGCAATGTGGCTATCGTGATTATTAGTGGTATGTGAAATTTAGTTTGCTTTATCACCGGTACTAGACCAAATCCCCAAGCTCTATCTTGCAAATAGAATGAGTAATTTGAATGTTCAGAAGAAGAGATTTGAGCATCCAAGCCCTCAAAACCCAAGGGGGGGATTTGATTTTCCATGGATTGATGTGTTTATCACTATTGCTAATCCATAAGTTTCTTTGGGTACACAAAGTGTTTAGGAATGGTAATTCCATCAAATTACTACTGATATGTTCCACGCAAAATGAGAAATGGTCGAAATATAAAATTAATGACAAATGTTTTACAAATTACATATTACGTAAAATATTTATATTCCATCCTTAAAATCTGGTTGAATACAAAAAGATAAACAACTGGTAAATAATGATTTCTAAAAAAATAGGGCTGGCAGGTAATGAATTCTAAACAAAAAGGATGTTAAGTAACATGTTGCCACCAAAACATATTTCCTGTGGATTTTTTTTGCAGACAAAAATGCTTGGAATCCATAGACGCTATCCACATTTTCATGCGTTGCTTGCAAGATGAAAACAAGGAAATGTCCAAATAAATGTGTGTTTTCTCCATATTTTCTGACACACAATCCCTTGAAGTTGTTTGGGCACACAATGTTCGAAAATGGAGATTTTGATATATGAATTAAAGAAAATATGAGATCCAAAATCCGATATCATTGTTGGGTAGATCCAAATAGTTATTTTTGGATCTTCACTGCCAATATGATCATTAAAGAAAATATGAGATCTGAAATCCGACATCATTGTTGGGTAGTTCCAAATAGCTATTTTTGGATATTCACCACCAATATGATCCAACAATGAAAATTATTTTAATCGTCTAACACACAAATTTATGATGCACAATGAGACATGATGGCGGCTAGGGGAGTTAGGGGGACAGTACTTCTCAAAGGAGAACACCTTATGGCGTAAATATTAAAACGTTTCAATTAATATCATCAAATCATCGTCATTGGTCTCACCTTAATAATCATCATCATCATTAAGTTTTGGATATATTTCTATGGATAATTATAATCTATAACCAGATATAATTTATGAATTTATAAATAAATTAACAATAAGTTTTTAAAACATTTTAATAAAATAGTAGCTACTTTATGTTTACTTTATAATCATTTTTCTTTATTTTATATGTCTATAAATTTTACAAAATAAATTATATAATAAATTCTAAAATCTATTTTAATAAAGTATGTCATTTTACTCTTTTTTTTTCCAAGTTATAATCATTATTTTTTCTCTTTATATTAATGAATCAATTCTAATGGTGATGAATAAGCAACAAAAATTATGTTCAATTAAAAATATGATTATTAATATTGACAAATAATGTAATGATAATTTAATCTAAAAATTATAATAATAATGATTTGAAAAAATCAGTATAATTTAATTAACTTGAAACATTAAAAAAATATAAATAAAGAGTTGAAAATTATTATGAAATTAAAATATTTATAATAAAATTTAAAAATAAAAAAATCTCATTATTTAAATATGAAAAAATATAAACCGTATAATTTATAATCTAGCAATACAGACCATGAAGCAATAAACCAAATTACAAGTAAACTACCTAATCTATAACTAATTAAACTATCTGAAAAAACATTAGAAATAAAAGTCTTAAACTAATTCGAAGATTCAGCTAAAACTACCTCTGATTTAAGTGAGAGGGAAACCCGAGTCTACTACTCTGACGGTAGAGAATGCACACCAAATTCTACTACTATGATGGAGGATAGAATATGAATAAATAATTGAGAGAAACAAACATCATCGTTTCAACCAACGTCAGTTTGGAAAAGTGGTCTCATTATTTCGTTAATGAGGATACGGGATATGAATTTATATAAAAAAAACAATTATCACTAAACACATTAGAATTATTAATTTTTCTAACGGGATAAATATTCATCTGGGTGCCCCCACCTCTTCGAAGTATTTTTCATAGGACTTATGTATAAAATTTAACGCTAAACACTTTGAAAATACGCTGAAACATGACTAAACCTCATGTAACTAGTGTTTGCTTAAAACAAAGAAAAAAATAAAACAAAAGCCTAAAGAGATGTTGAACATTTTAATGGCCAATTTTCTTAAAAAATTATTGCACTCTGAATGTGCAATGGGTTTAAACGCAGCTTAAGTTTGCCAAACATAAAAACAATATTTTCTCTATTTTTATGACTTTTAATTTTCCAAACCTTTTACAGATTTTATCCCAAAGCTTATTGGATTTCACTCTGAAATAAATAAAAGTTCTTTTTATAATGTATTTGCAATTATATTTGTTACACTGTACTTATTTTTCACTTATAATGTTAATAGTGGCTTCAAACAACAAGAAAGAGAATGTTTAAATGAGGAAGGAAGTTATCAGTGAGAATAGAATGGAAGGCGCGGTAAGAAAAAGGAAGTGAGAATGTGGTACTTCAGATACAAATAGTTGCTCAGCCTGTGGCGATTTTTTTGTTGGAGAAAAGGAACACATACGATAGGGTTAGTGCAGTGAAAAAACAATCCCCATAAATAACTTGGCATGTTAATAATTTAAAAGAAGGTTACTTGTGGCTTCAAATACTATGAAAATGAAGGTCTAAATGAGGAAGTTATATTTGAGAGTAAAAAGCAGGGAAAGCATCCAGGAAATGAGTATGTTGTACTTCAAAGGGAAATAGTTGTTCAGTCTAAAGGTGGTATTGAAAAAATAATACAGATGATAAGTTTAATGCACTGACAAACAATAAAAAAAATAATGATAAAAATAGAATAATCACTCTGAAGGATTATTATTTTATGGAAGTTCATATTGTTACACAAACATGGTTTCTTCATGATAGTAATGCATCCAATTTTTTACATATATGCATTCACAAAATCCTCTTTACAACTTGATTTATTATCTTACCAGAGTTGAACCATAACATATACTTCAACTTATGCTTCATCTTCAACGTCTAATCCTATGTAGAAATGAACGGAATTATATTGAGAATGCGAAAATAGTTGTATTCAACATAAACCTAGTGAATACTTTAAACTAAAATAATAATTTTATTAATTTTATGATTTTGTAAATTTTATTATTATATTTTATTAATTTTTATGATTTATAAATTTTAATAATAAAATGTTTTGAAATAGATAAAATCTAACTATATGAATTTATCTTTTTTATCTAAGGTAAGGAATAGTAACACTATGAAGAAGCCCATTCAACAAGTTATTCACATTGAACAAAGAAGGTAACGAAACGAAGAGACGGACCATAATTATTAATAAAACAATGTAGTACGCAGTTATTTCTTTGTTACGCACCATCTTTATGATTTGTTATTAATTTTAGATTTTTTCGTCCAAAAGAAGGGCTTCTAAACTAGACAAGTGCATATGCATTAATCCCTCTGAAATATGTAAGCCTAGAGTACCTGTGGCCTAGAAGAAACCAGCAGAGGATTGTTTGGACTCATGGAAAGGTTATGACGGTAGGCACAACCCATTATTGATCACTTTCTTCCTGATTTCTTGTGTTGTATTTTGCCCTTCTTCACCTTACGCTTCACAAGATTTGAAAAAACCTCATATTTTTCGTCATCAAGAACGCGATCAATTCCGTGAATTACCAGGTTCCCTTCGCCGTAAAGATTAAACAACCTTGGCGTAGCCGTTAAGCACTTGGCGGATCAATTCCGTGGTTCTATGGAACATCCAAAGGCTAGGGAGGGGATTCAATCATTGGACATCTTGTTCACCAGATCTTTGTACGAAATCTTCTGCACTGCGACGTTGCAAAGCACATGGTGAGGAAGAGCCGAGGAACCAATGACACGGAACAGTTCAAGGTCTCGTGGGGTGAAGATTGTTACGTTTTTGCACGTCACGATGTCACCTGGTCTTACCTTTGCTCTTTAAGGTGTTGTACAGTGACATGAAATTGCGTAAATTATCGATCATAAACTCGATAGTCTTACTCTTCATTTTAACACAACCGATTGAGGGGAAGAAATCTTAGGCTCCTCGCTACTTTACACCTATTCGAGATAACATCTTTGGAGGTATAAAGAAATCATCAAAGCCAGAACTTAGCACCATCTCGAGGCAGGTGGACGAAGTCTTAGGCAAGGATCTAAGCTAAACTACAAGGTCCTGAATACCTCTACCACAAGAGGAGCCACCCAACAGATCTACGCCACCATTCACAATACAACATCTACCATCCTTTCTAAACTTTAGTAAGAGCCATTGCAAGCAACAGTAAAGGCAAGAGCAGAGCTAGCAGTTCGACATCCTTCCTTCTGTCTTGGGTCACTTTTGATCCTTTCATTGGAGTGCCCCACCAAACACATTGAATATGGTAGGTGCGGATTGAACAAAAAACGGGTGCGTATTGAACGGGCGAATTTAATGGGGAAGTGTGAATGGGAGAATGCGTATTGAACGGACTGTGGTAATGCACGCTAACTGAATGCGAGACTGTGGAAGGAAGGAATGTATGCGGAATGTGGGAAGGTGGGGCATGTTCCCCTGTGTATCAGATAATAGTAAGGGGATTCTCAACCAACAAACGTTAGTAAGGATTATCAGCCCCAGGAGTTTGGCTAACCAACATTAGGGTACTTTCTCTATGCAAGCATTGGGCTACTTCCCAGCCTGCAACTAATACTCTATCCTTAAAGAATTAGCCATTATCCATGAGAGGCAATTAACACCCTAAAAAAGGGCCATTAAACTTGTATATTTTATTAAAATAACTTCAAATTGCTAAAAAATACAGCGATAAACATTTCCAAAGGCCTCTTTCACGGTAAATATAGTTATAGAACTGCACCAGACTTCAAATTCGTGTACATGAGTTACAACATGTGAAGGATGAAGGGAAACTAAAAACTATTTATAATTTTGTCATTACTATGAAGAACAATTAGTCTCTAAGTATTTGAATGATTTTGTTATGTGAATGCAATGACAGTGAAATTATTCACAACCTAAAATTTCGGAGTTTCTTGGAATAAATCTGAGAGGAGCAATGGCCTGGCAGAATACATTGTCAAGAGCGTTGCAGAAACCCTCTCCCATCAAGACGTCAGTGGTCGAATTCGGGGACAGGTAACAAGAATGCAAATTACCTAGAACATATGAATTCATTCTTCTTGTTGAGCAAGGTCGGTCGAGCCGAAGCACCTGGAAGTAGTAGTTCCAAGCAAGAGCAGTCGAGGAGTACAAAGCAAGGGCGATCGACCTGCTGTCTATCCTAGTCGGCAGGCTTATAATTGTAACTAACTTAATACCTAATTTAATACCGGTCGATTTAATCGGAGGGTTGAAATTATTTGAATCGTCTAACATTTAAATCAATGGCTCATGAATATACACGTATGTGCAAAGGAGAGTTGATTTCAAAGAGAAACGCCTTACGTCGTAATTACATTTTAACTAGAAATTGCACCAAATGTTGCAAAGGAAATGTCGTAAGGCATAAATTCTAGAAGAATCCTACCATATAAAACATTCATAGCCGAGGGCAGCCAGAATGTCAGAATCCACTAGTGGTCTCTCCTGCATAGAAATGAACATGAGTCTTCTAAAAGAACATGCAAGAACTTGCCCTGTAGTAAATATTGTTGGCTTCCTTGAAGGGTCCATCTACCAAAAATGATATTTCACGTTCAACACTCAAAATCCCTATAAGATAAATGCTCTTTTGGAGAAACCATTGAGAAACCCTTAAGCCATCAAGAAATTGTTTAGCAACAAGAAACTCTAACTATTAATTTTTTCTTAACTGTTAACTATTAATCTGACAGCCTAAAAATATTGAATCCTCTAACATTCCATCCAGTGGTGTAGAATAGTAGACAGTGGCAGTTGGAGGAGTTGTTTTCAAAGATGAATGCCTTACCATGTAACAATCTACGATATTAAATGATCATAGTAAGGGAATATAGTTGGAATGTGGTGCAATAATTTATAATGGTTATCATGGTGCTTGAAACACAAATGTTCATTTTTATAATGATTACCATAGTGTTTGACAGATAGATAATCTGTTTTATAATGGTTTGAACCTTTTCTTTCTTCGCTTCTCCATTGTAATTGGAATGCATTTAAATAAGTTGGAACAACATTGTCGTAACTTTCAGTTAAGTCAGTGACCTCTAGTTTGAATGATACATAGTTATGTTTTATATGCTTATTCATTTCTACATCTCAGTTCTTGGTTCGTCCCACATTTATAAGTCTTAAGCGAACTTTGATTTGATTGTTTGTTGTCTTAAATTTGAAAAAAATGAGTTGAAAAATGGATGCTTACGCCTACTTACTATTTGTATATAGATGTGGATGTTTGTGCCTTTTTGTATGCGAGAATATTGTTTTGTTCCAACTATTACAATTCTCACGTACTTTTTTTGTTCCAACCAACCCTATAGGGTTGAGGATGCCTAAATTAAACGTGGTTATATGATTAGTCTAGTAGTTTTTTGTGGCCATTCAGTTTGAACCTTGTTGAACATGATACTCTATAAAGACTAAAGAAGTTGTGGCTTACTCAACAAAATAATTATATGGATTTCTATAGATTATGTGGCATTATAGGTTTATAAACATTTTATAGCCTTACAAGTTTCAAAATAATTTATGGCTAGTATTTCTAACAATATATTGACAAGTTATATATTGATTTGAGAATAACAACAATGTAAAATATTCCTGAAAAATTCTAATGTTGTGGTTTTCAATCAAACTTAGTATCTTATTCTCCCTTGTGCATGGATTAATATCACATTTACCTATGTACTCTTTGCATCAGGTTTTTAATGAAACTTAATATCTTATTCTCCCTTGTGCATCGCTTAATATCACATTTACCTATGTTCTCTTGGCATGAAAACCAAGTTGTAAGATAAATAACTGTAGAGACCGAAAGGTTCTTCATGATGCTCTGAGTTATTCCATCTTAAACCTAAGAAATTAAACCCTCTTTTATCTCTCTTATCCTTTTTAATTTTATTTTAAATAATAAATTTACAAAATTTCAAAAACTTATAATAAACCCATAAAATTTCAAAATAGTCAAACTTTTTAAATAAATTGTATGTTTTTATAAATTTAATATAAAATTTTTATTTTAGTTATATCTTTTCTTACATTATCAATAACATATTATAGTTATCTTTCTAGATTTAAAAATATCTTAAAATTTATTACCTCAAAAATATTCATACCTAACAACCTTGTAACCATTGAAATGCTTGGTGAAAATGGCTTAAGCGCTAAAATCCTTGGCATATGGCTGAAGGTGATGGAACTAAAAGTGATGAAACTTGCAAAATCACCTGCAAGGTAGCATATCCCTGGCATGGAATGCAAAATTGTCAGTAAAGATTGTTTTTAATCAAACATAGTATCTGATTCTCCCTTATGCATGGCTTAATATCACATTTACCTATGTACTTTTTGCATGGGATTTTTTTATCAAACTTAACATCTTATTCTCCCCTGTGCATGGCTTAATATCACATTTACCTATGTACTTTTGGCATGAAAACCAAGTTGTAACATAAATAACTATAGAGACCGAATGGTTATTCGTGATGCTCTAAATCATTCCATCTTAAACAAAAGAAATTAAACCCTTTTTTATCTCTCTTATCCTCTTTAATTTTATTTTAGATAATAAATTTACAAAATTTCAAAAACTTGTAATAAACTTATAAAATTTCAAAATAATTAATTTTTTTAAATAAAATGGTATGATTTTATAAAATTATATAATATTTCATTTTAGTTTTAGTTTTTTTTACACTATCATTAACCTATTATAATTATCTTTCTTAGTTTTTAAAAATATCTTAAAGTTTATTATCTCAAAAATACTCATACCTAACAACTTGACCATTGAAATGTTTGGTGAAAAGGTCATAAATTTAAGCACGAAAATCCTTGACATGCGGCTGAATGTTTGGTGAAAAGGGCATAAATTTAAGCGTTAAAATCCTCGACATGCGGCTGAAGGCGATGAAACTAAAAGTGATGAAACTTGCGAAATCACTTGCAAGGTAGCATATCCCTAGCATGGAATGCAAAATTGTGAGTGAAGATAAGGACTATTGGGAAAGTTTGCAAAAACAGAAGGACTATTGGAGAAAGTTTGCGAAAAAACCACTAACCAAACTGATCACCAATATCAAATGGAAAATTCTCAATCTAAATAAGGATTCCCAATATCAAACGGAAAATTCTCAATCTATATAAGGATTCCCAACTCAAGCAAAAATGGTGGCCCACAAAATCGTTGAAAACAAATATGTTGTTTTGCTTTTGAAAATAAAAAATCAACGCAATAAAAGTGGCTTAATGGGTATTTATTTTTATTTTATCTTTTTAGTAATAAAATTAATAGATAATTTTAAAATATGTATGATGTCATTAATGTCTATGTGAAATAAAGTCATATATACTTTTGAAATATATCACTTTGAAAATATAGTTCCTACTTGTCTTCTTACTTATCTTTTTAAGTAAATAATAAGAGTTGTTTAAATATAGATGCTTCCTAGATTAGCATGTGTTTGAGGAATTTTCTCAACCAAGTGATTGTGTGTCCAACATAGTCTATATTGGAACAACATTTCATGTATGTAACGTTGTTTGATCAATGATAATGTGTGCTTATATAATTTCTTGTGTATATCTATTACACATATATTTACAATATAAACACATATTGCATGGTGTTTATACTCTAAAATAAAGATAAGTTGGGACTTACTACTTCAAATATGGGATCATTTGACATGCTACAAAAAGAAAAACTTATGTTTATCCTAATTCACACCATTCAATCCCAAACAATGCACCATGAACCAAAAGGATGAAACTCACATACTCACCCATAGGTCATTTATATGCTATATAAAAAAATCTACGGAGAGAGAGAGTAATTAGATTAAAGAGCTTTTTAGTTTTTTTTAATAAAAATAATAAAAGTGACTTTGTTTAATTTTGAGAGCTTTCTTGTACTTGGTGATAGACCCCAATTTTTCTAAAAAAGATCTATTTAGTGGTAAACGAACAATTACCATGGCTCTTATGAATTCTATAAATTCTTAATTGAATCTAAATATATTATTCAACAATCATGAATTTATTCAATTCATGTATTTTATATATTATTATTGCTTGAAATATTAAAATCCTTCCCAATATCCTTTACTTTAAAGAATAAAAGTAGGTTCAAATATGTTTGTATTACTCGAAAAAGTATTTTTCCAGTCCAAATGATCACATTAAAATTTGAGATAAATTATTTCTCTTCAATATTTTTCCTAAATCATTAATTATTTTACCAAAATAAAACATTATTCAATATAATTACTCTTCAATGTATTTGTTCTTAATATATGTATCTATAATTTTATTTAATTTTTATTAAAATACTTCGAATTCTTTTAAATGTTATGGGCCAACTTAAATTCACTATTGTTAAATTCAGTATTTATGTCTTTGAAATTCACATCTAAAATTTCCATATAAAAATATTTTTATGAGATAAAAAAATAAAATATATGACATGTGAAATGATTCATAGATACTAAAACAAATAATCAACATGCAAAACTTAAGCCTTTTCCTACATTTAGAAGGTGTAACCAATTAGGTTAAAATAGATCCAACGACAAATTCGATTACGATTTGTTTTGATAGGCTGCTCTTTACTTATTGGATTTGAGAATTTAAATTGCGAATACGAGGAAATTTGCTTGTGTAGCTTTTCAACACTTTAAGTTCAAATTGCATTGAAACTCGATGATTAAGGATTCATGGAAAATCTAATGAGGAGTTTGTCCAATATAGGCCTCATTACTGATTTTCTTATTCTAGAGGACCTTAAGGACATGCAAATTAAGTATTAGAATGCACTATTGGTCTCTATTTTCTTACTCAAGACAACCTTAACGATGTGCAAGTATTAGAATCTAGTTTACCTTTTATATTTACAAGGCAAGCACAACCTATATTTTGAGAATTTATTAACTAAAGTTGGTACTTAAAATTTATATAATAGAAAGGTTTTATTTCAACATAGAAAATAGCAAATTACAGAACAAATTGGAAACATATTTACATGAAAAATGACCTTAAACATTCTTATTTTATTCTTCGAAATTGGGCATTCATATTTCCGTAAAGTTGTATCTTCTAAGTTGGGCATTGATTATTTCTATAATGTTATATCTATAATTTTACTTTGTATATGTTATATAATAGATTCAATAGAGTTCGTTAATAGAGTTGTTTCAGCCTAAATGTAAGTTTTAAATGATTAATGTTTGGTAACGCTGGTTAAAACTCAACATAGACATAGAATTCAAATTAAAGGGAAGGAAAACCTAGAGCGTACTTTTTTTTTCACTTGAAAAGTCCTTGCGTAATAAAAATTTCAAAGGATTTAAAGACGAAAACCTACAGGCTTCCCAAGTTTTATACATAGGTTCTAAAACCAAAATATGCCATCACTTTTCAAGAATCCAAACTATGTTATCTTGGTTTTCAACTTAAACTATATTTTCAACATTATTTTAGAAAATTCATAGTCGAATTAAATGAAGGCAGTTTTGATAATAAACCACCAGTTTTAAAACAAAAATATCAGATAAACTTTGAAAATCTAAATGAAACCTTTAATAACATCAACAAAACGAGCGACAAGTAAATATCATTTAGATAGAAGCCTTCACACAACCATTGACACAAGAGGATGGGGATCCATAGAAGATATACACAGCACCTTAAATTTCAGAAAGGAAAAAAAAACACCTGTATTCTCGTGGTGATCAAGATTTTAATTCTTGAAAAATAATAATAAGGTGGATCTTTCACACAGCACCTTAAATTTCAGAAAGAAAAAAAACACTTTGTATTCTCGTGCCAATTAAGATTTTAATTCTTGAAAAATAATAATAAGGTAGTCTGTCTTTTCCTGTAACAAGTATTTGATTTAGGCATCCAAATTTATTACTCTCATAGAAGAAGAAAACAATACATGTAACAAGAATAATGATAACTTCGATGAAGCGTCACACCTTCACGAATTACCTGTACTTGCTCAAGAATTTGAGCTAGAAGTGGAGACTGGCCACAACATTCTAAATATTTCTTTCTCAACAAACTCTACCCTAGTCGCCATGGATGTTCGGATGTAAGAAAGAGCATAAATTCGACCTCACTGAACCATTCATTCTAAATATTTCTTTCTCAGCAAACTCTACCCTAGTCGCCATGGATGTTCGGGTGTAAGAAAGAGCATAAATTCGACCTCACTGAACCATTCAGATTCAGTTTCATCGAATATCAAAGACTCGCATAAATTTACAAGTGCAGAAGATCATGTAGTGAAAAGACAGGTTAAGTCAAACTCATGCAGATCTATTTTGCAGCAGAAACCAGTAATGAGCTTCCCTGTAAAAAATTACATGTTTCCACTGGAGTGTGTCAAGCACAAGGAGAGAGAGTCTAGAGCAAGCACTGCAGGTATGATGGATGAGTAAATATGACGCAATTCGTTATAGATGAAAATTTGATAGCATGAGATGCAGCTAGTTATAGATTAACAAAAACCGTTACGGATGAATGGTTGAATACACGGTTAACCTGCTTAAACCAAGGAATTAATTTGAAATTTAATTGGTGGATCCAAGGGCGGAAAATGTTTGAATCGTCTAACCATTGATCCTATGGCGCATATTTTGCCAAAGTGACATGGGAGGGGAGTTCTTCCCAAAGGGAACGCCATACAACGTAATTAGTATTTCTCCCCACCCCTTAGCCATACTATTTATTAGGTGGGGTCGTTATAAATATTGGGTAGCATATAATATTCTAATATTATATTTTATGTAATCAATATATTTGTAACCATTAATATAGATGTATTCCATCTATAATTTTAATTAATAAGTTGATAAAAACTTAATATTTACAATATGACAAGATTTTTAATCATGAATAGTTATCATGGATATTATTAATTTATTGGTAGGTTTTTTACAATACCATGGGCCAATACCCACAAGAGAAAGATAGAGAGTGAGAGGAGGGAAGAAAATTATAATACCATGGGCTACTACCATGGTTTATCAATACCATGGGCCATTTAGACTTTTGATTATTATGTTATGGATCTAGAATTTTAATTGTTACAATATCATGGGTCAGTACCATGTCGTATCAATACCACATGCCCAAAAACAATAAATTATTTAAAAATAAAATATTTACAAATATATCAAATAAATATTTCACTATTCATGATAAATAAAATATTTCAATGTCTACATTAAATAGCATAGTTTTATATATAAAAAATAAGTATATTTAAATTAAATGAATTTATATATTTTATTTTTTCATACAAGAGATATGTGTATTTATGCATCTTAACCAATAAGATTTTAGGAGATTGTATTTATTCAATTTTTGTATTGAAGTTGACATATAACATTTTAACTAATAATAATCAAAATTAGATATATATATAGATATACACAAAGAGAGTGTCAAAGGAATATATATTTTTATTTCCAAATATGATTGGGGCAAGTATTACAGATTTAGTATGTGAAATACACACACACACATATATATATAATTTTTGTTATTAATATTTGAAATTTTATATGTCAATTTCATATTAAAAATTGTTTTCCCTTAAAGAACTTATTAATGGAATAAGAACTCTCTCCCTATTTTATATATACACATATTTTAATAGGGTGAGAGTTCTTATTCTATGAACTCTCTCCCTATTATATATATGTGTATATATATAATAAGGAGAGCGTTCTTATTCCTTAATAGTTCTTAGGGAAAACATTTTTATATGAGTGACATATAAAATTTCAATATTATAACAAAAATTATATATATTATATATATGTGGATTCACATTTCACATACTATATCTATAATACATACCCCATTCTATTTGGAATAGAAAATATATTTCCTCGGCACTCTCTTTGTATATAATTTTTTTGTATATATATTATATATATATGATTATAATAGTTAACGTTATATGTCACTTCATATTAAAATTGAATTAATTACAAATCTCCTTTAAAGTCTTATTATTAAGAATGCAATAAGTTACACATCAATATCTTTGTATTGAAATATAAAATATTAAATTTCTTAATTTAATAACCTTATATTTTTTTATATAAAACTATGCTATTTAATGTAGACATTGGAATATTTTATTTATGATGAATAGTGAAATATTTATTTGATATATTTGTAAAATATTTTTATTTTTAAATAAGTTATTGTTTTTGGGCATGTGGTATTGATAAGACATGGTATTGACCCATGGTATTGTAACAATTAAAATTCTAGATCCATAACATAATAATCAAAAGTCTAAATGGCCCATGGTATTGAAAGAGTTTCAACCCGAAGGGAAAATAAGCAAAACATAGGCACAAAGGAGTTACAAGCCGAAGGGAAGCCAAAAAAAAAGGGGCTTGCTCTAATACGAAGTCAGGCTAGGAGGTAACTTCATTAAGATTATTCATGGATATATACATGAGGGAGTGAATCTTGGGTTCGATCTCCGGATGACTCTTCCTTTTTTATTATTTACTATTTACATGACTTACAAGTGTTCACCCAATCCCCATGAATAGGTGTCAATAAATTCACTATGTTAACCACCTACACTCCCAACCGAATCCATTTTGGTCGAAGTATATGATGTTCAAATTGTATTTTTGAATCAGATCGGATGAATTTGATAACTATGATGTAAAATTATATGATGTGATTTATGTTTAAAATATACTCTTTTGTTCAAAGAATTTATTTATTTTCAAATATTTTCTTAGCGACTCGATAAGATTTGTAACATGATTTCAAATTCTTTTAGATAACAAATTCTTTTACATTTCTAAAGTTATTAATTGAATGTGACACTCTTACATAGTTATAAAGGCTACAAAATTTCATTTTCGTAGGTTAAAGTTATTAATTAAACTTGAAGTGGACTTGGGCCATAGGAGCTGATAATCTTCTAATACCTTTTAATTTCATTTAGTAATCTAATTTGCAATATATTGTGTTTATGTTAAATAAAATTACAAACTCATTGTGTTTATGTTGAACAAAATTTCTGATTTCAATAATTTAACATAATTAAATTAGCTCATTTTTTTAAATTAGTCAACATCATAACAAAAAAAGTTATAAAATTAAATTAAATTAACATATTTATAAAATATTTTGATTGTGAAATAAGATATGGTTTTGGGCATGTGGTATTGATAAGCCATAGTATTGTAACAAAGCCTATTCACAAGTTAATAACAAAATCAAAATATAACAAAATGTATTTAAAATTAACTTTTTATTATTAATTGAGCCAACATTTAAATGTTCACATGAATTGAGATTTATATTACTATTAACTTTTTATTTATTACTTTTAACATTTTGTTTCTTATTTTTAATGTTTTTTAATCAATCCGATATATAAATGTTAAATATTTATGTAAAATATTGAACATTTAAGCCTACCTATCTATCCCTAATGAGCTGGATTAAAAACAATCATCACTTCCAAGGCTTGCACCTCGTAACCAGGACTTCCCGAGAGGTCACCCATCCGAGATCGCCTCTAGCTCAAGCGCACTTAATTATGGAGTTTTCCCCACAATCAAGCCCACTTAGCTTGATACCCCATTTGCAAAACCTTAGCAAGTGTTGTGCCTCATGAACCATTCAAGTATAGATCCCTTCAGTCTTTTTGAATTTAAGTACAGGGGCTTACGTAGTGCATTATATTAGATATCATTTTTGAGATTCAACTACGTTATGTAAGTCATACGTGAATGACTTACTTAACGCAGTTGAATCCAAAAAATGATATCTAATTTAAATATATTTTAGATTAAGGAATTTAGTTGCTGTTATTATCAATATCACCACATTAAACTTACAAACTCCAATTTTGTCATACATTTTACCACCAATCATTTAAATTTTTGATAATTTTGACTTGTGTCTTTGAACTCTTGTATGGATTCAACAGTTGCTTCAAATGTATTTCACAAACTTCAAAGGACTTTCTTGATCACTCTCTTGTTTGAGTGGTCTTCTCCATATTGTCTCAATTTATTAATGACAATCACGACTTGAGTCATAAAAGCATCCACAGTTTTACTGTCTTTCATTTTCATATTCTCGAAATCTTTTATCAAATTCTACAACTTGACATTCTTCACTTTTGATACACCTTGATAACATGATTCAAGAATGTCCCATGCCACCTTCTAAGATTCTTCATTTGAGACTTTTGAAAGTATCATGTTATCTAAGCCTTGTTGAATTTAGGGCAACATATTTATTGTCCTTCTTTTTCTTCTCTCTCACCAATGTTCTTTCAATTATAAGAGCCATCTATGCCACTTCATTATTAGGTTCCAGATACCCATCAATAACAAATCTCCAAAGACCATGAGAACTCAACGATGTTCTCATTCGAATAAACGAGGAATCATAGTTTTACTCATTTAGAATAGGAATTGATGACTCAGTAATATTAGTATTTGTCGACATATCTCACAGAAGATCTAATTCTTAAGATGGAATGTAAGGGTACTTTCAGAATATGGCTATAGCTCTTTAGACTCACGAAAATTAAAAAAGAGGATGGAAGCTTAGGCTTATTCACTAGCAATAATAGGTAATATGAAATACTTTTCGAAATATGGATGAATTGCTTAAAGCAATGGACAAGAAAATTAAAGGCCAGTGCTAGAAAATTTGATGTGGATGCCTCTCTACCATACCAAAAAATGATTTAGAAGACATAAACCATTCTCCATAAAAAAAAACAAATCCAGGAAACTCATGGGTAGGAATTCAAGATATTAACTAAATGATTACCTTTGACGTGAAGGAGCAAATATTTATATATGAAGAGAAAGTGAACTCATAATACTTAAGGAAACACATATAAAGTTTTAGAGACACCAAAAAGAACTAACTGCTGAAATACGTATAAAAATTTGAATTTGAAATTCCTCAAACAATAACTCACGATAAACTTAGGTTCAACACACAATCTTCTAAACTTCTGCTGGGATCGTTGCAGCAATCACATCATACGGCAAGACTACACTACACTAGAAAGATTTGTTTTCAATGTAGCTCTAAGCCACTCAATAACAATTCCTTAACAACACCAACTATTTCGGTCACAAGCACTCTGCATAACAGTTTTGTTCATCCTCACACAACAATGGCTTCTCACGAATGTTTAGGGACACAACAACGGCTTCTCACTGAATCTCAGGGAATAAATGATCACTCTTAGATTCCAACGACTATGTAAATGCTAAATTCAACCCCTTGTAATCCAAATACTAGAAGGATATTGCTTTAATAAAATTGTGTGTAAAACACGAGCATAATTTCAGGGAAATTCCAATTTGACGTACTTGTGCTCTAATGACCAACATAGAATTTCCTCAAACCTTCGTGTTGCCTCAATGGGTCTTGACTGAGGTTTAGAGTTAGTTGCGCCAAACAAATCCCTACAATACTGGCCATTTCGGCATCAATCCATAGAGTGTAGACTGAAGTATCACCTGAAGCAATATGGGGGGATGCTAGAACCAATTTTCTACACCCAGAGATGAACGTGTTGTCATTTTATGTCATAAATCTACCTTCATGCAGATCAATAAGCCTTTAAGGCTTATCGATGTAACTTCCTTTAATTAGCCTCTAGACCTTCGTGAAGGTCTATGTATGTCTTTCGTAGACCCTAAATAGGCGAATCCTCTACTTACGTGCATCAAATATTACTTACAACCCAGTAATTACTCAGATCAGCTTAAGTGTTCAATAACTTCAACATACAACAAGATAATCTTTGCGTAAACAGTTAACAATAATTGTGTTCATTTAACAATATAAATCATGTAAAGTCGCACATCAATACATCATTATTTCATCAATCCGTTATAACATAAGGTGCATTCATATAAACAGAAGTAAAGAGATAAACACAAGTATTTCTACAACAGTCTTCTTTATTAATACTCAGTTATGCTTACAGACTCAAGACTTCCATGTGCACTCAGCTAGAGGGATCCGCGCACTTAGTTGTAGACTCTACTCTAATCCTGTGTGCACATAGCTAAAGAGCCTTTCTTCCTACTCTTCTGCGCCACTCTTTAAACTTCTCCCATAGACCAAACTTCATTACTTGTTTTTTCCCCTTTAGACATCCTAAAACAAACCTATTTATACAATCCCATGGTCTCCGTACCATGGGTAGATCTTCAAAATACGACTCAACTTACATAAAATAAGTGTAAAACCCTTTATGAATATTTAATTATCTTCGCGCTCCACGACCACAACTTGTGGAGACTTTACATCTTTATACAACAAAACTTTGGATTTTGCCCTAAAATTGACCTTAAGGGACTCCATCCCAAGAGGCCCCAACACAAAGATCGTGACTCGCCCTCGAGTCACTTTGCTAGAGTGGAGATCTTACTGCGAAGATTCCTCAGCTCTACCTATATCACTGCTACCTCAGTCGTGCTCTCCTTGGATTTTTGCTTGATATGTTTCACCAGTTGCTCTATGGCTTGTCTTACACTATCCCGCTGGATTTTCTACTGCATACTTTGCAAGTTCACCAATTTCTCTTGAATGTTGGCAGAGATGATGTAGGCCTCATCCAACCAAGTCCCCAATCTAGCCTTGAGGAGTGCCTTTTTGCTCTATGCTGCTTCCACCTATATATACAGCTCCCTCACCTCCTGTAGCTTAGCAAGGCGTTGTGTGGTAGCAACGGTGCGCGTCGTTGCCCTTACTTCATCATATTATTGTTAGAGTCCATGAGATTCTGTATTCAATGTCTGCAGTGTAGGATCTTCCTGCAGAGCCGTGACTACCTCCATTGCCTACTCGCAAAGTGTGATGTAGTCTACCACCATGGTATCCATCGTCACAACTTCATCCTTCACAGCAGCTTCATGTTGTTCCCTCATCTCTTGCGGATTTGAAGGCTAGGAGTTCAACTCTAATGATCTTCAAGTTCAGCTCAAACTAAACTCTAGCCTCTTTTTTCTTGGCTTCACGCACGCCTGTAGCGAAATTTCTGATCTTTGCCTCGAACAACACTTCCTCTGGTATATGCAGTTCGAGCACTGTTCTTCAAGCTTCTGCCACTATGACTGTAAGCTAGTCATTTTGCTCTCGGTTTTTTTTTATGTACCTCCAGTGCCTCTAACTTCTTAGTGAACATCTATTCATTGTTCACTCTATACTCGCCCATGAGGCTGAGTGTGCACTGCTCCCAAGCTCTGAATTCTACTATCACTCCTGTCTGCAGCATGTTCAGGTACTCATTCAGGAGCGTGGCTAGGTTGAGGCCGATTTTCCTCAAATAAATCACTATGGCCTTGTCATCAGCCAGCTCTGTGCTCAAATATTCATTTGGCAACACAACTATCTAGAGATCTATTGATAGAACCATCTCTGCTCCCTGAGTGGTCCCAGGTGCCAAACTTCTTGATGCAGCGCTGATATGCCTTGCGCCTTCCTAGATCCTATTTTTCTGAATCTGCAGCTCACGCAGATCCTTCTGAATGGTGCTCAGTGCCTACTGTTATTGTTGTTCAAATTGTTGCAACAATTCTGCTGTAGTATCTCACACCTTATCACCTATCTCGCCGAGGCCACCGTATGTTAAAGTGATCAGATCCAGCAACGACTTTGTCGCCTTCGACTTCTTCTGCGGTCCTTCCTTTCCCTATTCTTTGTATCTCTTGACCCAGAAGGGAGTGCTCCCCTGCTCTTCTTAACCACCGTCACCCTGTTCTAATTGCTCCTCCTTCTCTGTTTGTGGTGAAGGAGAATTTTTGAGGTGCTCAGAGTTGCACTCTTCCTGTTTGGACTACTGCTTCGCGGTAGGCTCCACTTCCACCTCGGCCTTCTCCTCAAACTCTTTTTTTCGCTTCTCAACCCACTGATGAACCTTCTGCGTGGTTGCTTCCTTGTTCTTCTTCTCTATGGACTTGCTAGTCCCTACAGCCAGATTGGATGGGGAATGCCAATCTGTCGGCCATCGCTTGGCGACCTCCTCAATAGCATCATCTGTATTGAGGTAGGTTAGGTCATACAATTTTTTTTGTGGATCCATCCACATCCATTTGTATACGTCGTGGAAGTCAACTTTGAACTCTGCGTACCCTGAAAGTTGTTTAAACACATTTGGTGACAACTGCGACTTCTATTTGATGGCCATGTGAATGGTTGCCTCCATTAGCACCCAAAAGACTTTGGTGTTTGTGACCTGCACAACATCTTTAGTGGCCTAGCGAGTTGGTTAGGATACTCGTCTCTCACCCGAGAGACCTGGGATCAACATGAGACAACGAAACCATTTGTTGTCTTAGTGGGTTGTGACCCACATTCAAAATTATTTGCGTCAAAAATATCCCTACAATACTAGCTCTTTCGGCATCAATGCGCGGAGTGGAGACTGAAGTCTCACCTGAAGCAGTATGGGGGGGTGTTGGAACCAAGTTTCTGCACCAAGAGATGAGCGTGATGTTGTTTTACGTCCTAAATTTTCCTTCGCGTAGATCGATAAGCCTTTAAGGTTTATCAATGTAACTTCCTTTAATCAACCTCTAGGCCTCCGCGAAGGTCTAGCACTACTTTCACAGACCCTAAATAGGCGAATCTTTCACTTATACACATCAAAGATTACTTATAACATAGTAATTACTCACATCAACTTAAGTGTTCGATAACTTCAACATACAACAAGATAATCTTCACATAAACATTAAACACTAATTGCATACATATAACAGTGTAAATTGTGTAAAGTCGTACATCAATACATCCTTATTTCATAAACCCATTATAACATAAGGTGCATTCATATAAATAGAAGTAAAGAGATAAACGAAAATATTTCTGCAGCAATCTTCTTTATTAATACTCAGTTCTGCTTACAAACTCAAGATTTCCCTGCGCACTCAGCTACGGACTCTACTCTAGTCCTCTGCACACACAGCTGCAGAGCCTTTCTTTCTACTCTTCTTCACTATGCTTTACATATCTCCCATAGACCAAACTTTGTTACCATTTTTCCCCTTTAGACATCTTAAGACACATCTATTTATACAATTCCATAGTCTGCGGACCACGGGTAGATATTCAAAAGCTTACTCAACTTACATAAAAGAAGGGTAAAACCCTTTATGACTCTTTAATTATCTATGCTCTCCGCGATCACAACTTGCGGAGACTTTACATCTTTATACAACAAAACTTGGGCTTTTGCCCGAAAATTGACCCTAGGGGACCCCGTCCCAACACTTTGCTGCCAAGAAATTACTCTCAAAGGTTCGGCTATGACTCTCGTAAAGTCAGACGAATCTTGAAGTTATTTGCACATAGTTCGGTGATAGTTGGGGTTACTCACAATACTTGAAGATGCGATCACCTCATTGGCATCAAGAACAAGGCTCTAGTGGACATGGCGTTCAACTGATACCAAGCCCCTCAAGTGATACCAAGACCTAACTTACAAACACTGCCCATAAAGCTACGAAGAGTCCCAAATATTTAGTGGACGATTTAGTCAACATCAGTGTGAGCAATTGAAGAGAATACAAAGAGGCAAATGAAAGTTGTTTTGGAATAGTCACAAAGAAATGAATTTATGGTGCCCTTCTACAATCTTATTTCTCTCCACTCAATATTTCATGCTCGGAATGATAGCTTGTGTCCTGGGCTCGATAGTGGCACATGAAAGAAATACAGAACAAATCAAGAAAACACAGTGAACTGTAACTACAGCTGCTTAATTACACATAAAAAAAAAAACCAAGAGTGAATGACCATTGCTTAGTATCTGTATTTATACAAAACTTCCTGTGGGTTAGAAGAATTAAAATATTAGTTTGAGGTGGTGCTGCCTTTTTATTTCTGCAATAAAAAGGTAAGGTGGTGCAAGAATGGCTGTGGTGACCTTTGGAGACCGGACGAGGTCTTGTCGCACGCGGTGGAAATAATTATCTTCGTTAGTCTTAACATCAATGTTTTTACATTATGACTTGCCTTCAAGTTTGGCAATGACCATTTCGTCCACCCACTTACTGTGCTTAACAATCTGACTAAAATTTTATCGTTTTCTTTTGGGTGAACAGTACCCAACGGTTATCTATTTGTGTTCGGGCATGTATTTCCTTTAGCTATGGCAACGAACAGAGAGTGGCTGAACTATTTGCTTTCATCCAAGCCACTATGTTAACCACCTACACTGCAAACCAAACCAGATCGATTTTTGTCGAAGTATTTGATATTCAAATCATATTTTTGAGTCGGATTCTGATGAATTTGGTAACTATGATGTAAAATTGTTGTATGATGTGATTTATGTTTAAGATATAATTTTTTTCTTCAAAGAAATTATATAGTTCTGAAATAGTTTCTTAGTGACTTCACTAGATAAGATTTGTATCATGATTTCAGATGCCATTACATAAATGCAGGGCTGTAAAATTTCTTAAATATGCTATAACATAACTGCAGGGCTGTAAAATTTCTTAAATTATTAACTGAATGTGACGTTTTTACATGGTTATAAAGGCTACAAAATTTCATTTTTATAGGTTAAAATTATGAATTAAATTTGAAGTGGACTTCGACAATGCGACCTGATTATCTTCTAATACTTTTTAAATTCATTCAGGAATCTAATCTTGGGTATATTGTGTTTATATTCAATAAAATTACGAACTTATTGTGTTTATACATAATAAAACTTCTGTTGTCAATAACTTAACACAATTAAATACATTATGACATGTATATATATTTTAATAAATATATAACAAAATCTTAAATTTGGAGATTCATGAAGTCGCTAAGATACCATCTGCTAACATTGATGTCAGCTAACATTGATGTAAATTGAATTTATTACTGAAATGTTATTGGCCAGCACTATATTTATATTTAGTAATACCACTTACCACATCACAAAAAAAAAGTAAATAATGTCTATATTACATTTTTTAATTAATCAACGTCATAATAAAAAACATTTTCGAAATTCATGAAAATGCTAAAATACCATGTGCTAACACCGATGTAACTAAACTTTATTACGATGTAACTAAACTTTATTACTGAGATGCGGTTGGCTAAACATAGACTATGTTTAGTAATACCACTTTCATTTAGATTGGAAAACATTTTTATATTTTTTGACATGTTGTTGCTACACCTTGAATTTAGATACCATGTTGTTGCTACACCTTGATTCTAGATATCATATATGATTTTGTTTTTCTTGTACTACATTACAAGCTAAAAACATGCTATCATGGTTCTAATTTTCTTTTGTGAAATTTACACTTGATTTGTTATTAATGTCATATTCCTTTTTTCTACATTCATTTGCATAATGACCATACTTCTTACAGTAATGATATTGGATTTGAGATATATCATACCTATGACCTTGTGCTTGATTTTGGCTTGCGCCTTGACTTGGATTTTGATTGCTTCCCCTTACACTTGAGCTTGAAGGGTTGCTTTTTCCACCTCTGCATGGGCTTCTTCCTCTTCCTCTAGCATATGCTATTCCTCTAGCTCTACCTTGACCAAATGAAACTTGTGTCTTGAAGGCATGCTCCAATGAGGATCTTGTTTCTCTATTCAACATATGTTCATGGGAAATCAGTAATGCATGAAGCTCATCCACTGAGAACCATGAGATATCCTTTGTCTCTTCTATGGCCACAACAATGGCATCAAACCTTGTTGGCAAACTTCTCAAAATTTTCTCAACTATTCTCATTTCTTCAAGTGTATCACCATGAGACCTGATTTGAGTAACCAACCCAATTAAATGTGTAAAAAATGAGTCTACATTCTCAGATTCTTTCATACAAAGTGTTTCAAAAATCTTTTCTCAACATCCATGCCTTGGTTGGTTGTTTGGAGGGTGTTCCATGCTTGCTTGGACTTAGTTATTGTTGCAACCCTTGGGAAAATACTTTCATGAACTACTTGGAAAATATATAACAGCGCTTTTGAATCCTTCTTCCTATTGTCCCTTAAAAAATTCATTTTTGCTTGAGACAAGGCATTGTATGCTACATCTGTTGGTTCTTGGAAACCATTCTCCACCAAATCCCAAATGTCTTGAGACGAAAACAGGGGCTTCATTGTAATAGCCCAATAATCATAATTTTTGCCAATAAATTGAGTTATCTGAGGATTAGTCAAGTTTGTGCTTGATGTTGCCATTTATGGCTCAAAGAAAAACATTCTTTTCACATGCTAGTAAATACACTGAAAAAATTCTGCCTTCAAAACAAATTTTAATTACTAGTAAAACATTTGTTTTTACACTGACAATATTTAACATACTCAGATACCATGTTAGAAAAAATTTACTAGGGTAGAGGAGAGGAGTCTCACTCAGAATTCAATTGCCGCAAGGTAAGTCTTATGAAAATTCAGTTGCTTCGAGGTAAGTCTTATGTTACAGCATGGAAATCACAACTACACAGTGGCTTAATAAAACACAATGCAAGGTAAGTCTTATGAGAATTTAGTTGCTTCGAGGAGCTTAATAAAACACAATGCAAGGGATGTCTTATGAGAATTCAGTTGCTTCGAGGTAAGTCTTATGTTGCAACCTAGAAATCACAACTAGGTAAGTCTTATGTTGCAACCTAGAAATCACAACTACACAGTGGCTTAATAAAACACAACTCACCACAAAACATGACAACATAACATACTTTTGATTATAATATAAAACATAGGAAAATAAATTCACGTGATAAATGGAGGTTGCAACTCCAAGTGAAAATACAAAAAACTTACTGAGATTTACCCATCACTGGGTTGCAGAGTAAATCTCTGTCAAACTCTGTAAAACTCCTTAAAACAGTTCTTCAAGTGCCCACCAATATTTCCTCCATGATTTTCTCCTCACTACGTCTCTCCAACTTTCCAAAACTTACAAATGTTTTTACATTCATATTTATATGAACATACAAATTTGACATTAATACATGACAAAGAAAATAATTAATACACAACTGAGTAATTGGTTTTCTGATCTTGAAGGTGTTGTAGAATACAGCTACTATAGCGGAGTAAATATTTGCCCATGTCTATTTTCCAAAATATATTAAATACCTTAAACTCTCTCTTGTCTTGTGGGATGCCTAGAATTATACCTCTGCTCTGACTTCAGTGCTTATATTGTGTCTATATTCAATAAAATTACGAATTCATTATATTTATGGTTAATAAAATTTATGGTCTCAGTGATTTAATACAATTAAATTACCTTAATAAATTATATATATATATATATATATATATATATTAAAATTTGGAGATCGTGAACACCCTAACCTACCACGTGCTAAACATTGATGTAAAGATGTAAATAGACTTTATTACCGAAATGTTATTGGCGAACACTATATTTAGTAATACCATTTACCACATCACAAAAAACAATAAATCATGTCCATATTAGAATTTCTTTTTTTATTTTATGCTAAAATACCATGTGCTAACACTGATGTAAATAGACTTTATTTATTTCTGATATGCCATTGGCCAACACTATGTTTAGTAATACCAATTACCACATCACAAGAAACAATAAATCAGGTCCATATTATTTTTTTTAATTAATCAACAACATAACAAAAAACCAGAGTTATTTTAAAAAACATAGTTATTTTAAAATAAATCTAAGTGTTAATTGATCTTTTGATCCGTTAAACATTTCTTTGACTAACTTTTTTAAATAAAACGTTTAAAACAAATTTCTTACCACTTTAACTTCAAGTTCAACTAAACCTTTCCGAAGTAAAATAAAAGTAAGAAACCACTGAAGAATGGCTTCCATTCCACTAATAATATCCAGGCTGAAAATAAACATTTCCTATCAGACCAAATCTAGAGATGCCTTTGAAAAGAGTCAAGGCCAGAATCCGTCTTAGCAAAAAGCGGCGCGCTTATGTCGATTGCAGATTCGGGAATCTGACGGATAAGGTCAGGTCAAAAAATTTATTTCATCTATCTACTTCTGATCTCTGAATATGCCGGGAATCTGCAATCCACTTAAAGATGCCCAGCAAAAGTGTTTATCCTAATTAACTGCATCTCATTCGTGTTTATCCTAATTAACTGCATCTCATTCATTCCTGCAACGCTTTCTATTAGTGTCAATGGTGACATCATTTGTGAGAAAATTGATAGTTTTCAATCCAGCTTTTGATGTACTCGATTTCCACTGAACTCTGTTCTTTAAGCCATCCGGGATCATCTGGAGAAGACTGATATAGGTCTTGGCAATGGGTTCCTACAATTCATAATGTATCCACCACATACAGTGTATATAAATTCGGTCTATATTTGTTATATGAATATTCAGCCTTTTTGGAAATCATATTACCACTTACCATTTTGTGTAGGAAGCGCGACGATACTTTCAGATATATTCTCCTTCACACTGCAATTCATCCCGTAAAAAGTGCAGACCATTAAAGAAGAATTGATAACAGAGTTGATAGAAAGACTTTCCCTTAAAATAAATTAATCACTCACGTGCTGAGAATGAATTACCCCCCACTGCTCCATGGATCCCGCAAACCATTGGAGAAAATGATGTTGCTCGCAAAGTGTTTCAGCACCTTTCGTATGTCCTGTGTGCACACAAAAGCTTTGGTCAGGATGTATAGACATACATATTGATTTGTTAGTTTCGCACTTACATGGCCGCCATATTCAGTTGTTACCTAGTTGGGCCTGGGAACCACTCCATATTCCCTTTTGCAATCTTCAGCGTAGGACTTTAGATCAAATATCTTAAGGGGAAACATTGTTTTATTCGGATTCTGGGCTTTTGGAAACACCATTTCCGTGCACGTCTGCAAAACAAACAGATTATGTCGTCCATGAGCATGTCTGCAAACAAACAGATTATCTCCTCACCACTTCATAATAAATCTATTAATCATCCAAAACAAGATGCGCAAACCTGCCACGGCCATGGGTTAAATGGCTCCAATGTTTCCGAAAAAACAGACAGAGAGGAGGCTCTGACTCCTGCTGCCACCCGAACCAGAACGTCGGTACCTTTGGGGGCGCTATCGATGGCATGGCATATCTAGAGTACCCAACGATGTTAAGATTCATTTCTACAGCTGAGAAAACAAACTTTAAAGCAATTGTACAAACATTTTAGCGCAGATTATTGAGATTAAAAGGGGTAAAAGGATAAATAATAAATTGTATAAACATATTCATCTTAAATTTTCTAAAATTCTAAGAATACATATTACATAATCTTAAATTTCTTAAGTTATTATTTTTTTTGTTTTAATTTCTAAATGTCTTTCTGATCCGTCTCCATGCGACATTGAAGATAAAATCCATTTGCTGTAGTAATAAAATTATGCAGTACTACTTACGTTTATAACCTCCGAATAATTGTACTGTGCTGCTGCTTCATACATTAAAATCAGACGATCACGCCAGTCCGCCGGTACTCTCGCATTAAATATGTTGGACAAATTTTGGAGGCCTCCGGGCTGAGACGCAACTCTGTCCATTTCGCCCCACGATTTTTTAATTGTAGTGTAACAGCTCTCGCTCGTATCCTGTGTTTATTAAACACAGTCAAAAGATCTCAGATATTAGATGATTTGAGAGACGATAATGATGAGCGGACGAAACATACTCTGAAATCCTTTGTAACAACGGCGAGGAAACTATAGTCAGGAGTGACGTTGGGGAACAAGAGAATGGGAGCGGAAGACGCCAGTGCGCCTACTGTAATGTGTGGGTACTTCAGACGAAACCATGCAGCTAACACTGCAATCATATATTTAAAATTGAATTATTCACTGCAATCACACGGTAATAATTAAATGGAACTTTAACATGAATTGCAACCATTTACTTCCTGAATATGATCCACCAAACACGATCACTGGGCTATTTTCCGCCGATAAATTCTTCTTAAAATCTGTAATCAGAGTCGCGCAATCGGCCGACGCTTGCTCGGAAGTGAGATAGCCAAATGTGCTCGTATTGACCACGGGATTCAGTGGGTCACCTATTATATCCGGCACCGACTCCCCATAATACCGATGCTACATAAAAATAGGAAGGAAAACGATAATATAAATTTTTAAAACAAGGGAAAATGGTGGAAATTTGAAATTAGCTAAATAGGAAATTTGATGTTTAAGGTTTGTATTACAAGAGTTTGACATGATTTGGATGATTGATATAGATGAGTGGTGTTGGGAGTTATGACATGACTTATATTGGTATTTGATAATGGTTTTGTATTGGACTTCTCGTTCTTAGCACATTGGTTGACGTGTTGATAGTTGTATGCTTGGAACCTGCATGATCTATCTTTGGTATATGAATTTGCATCCAGTAACATAAATGAATTGCATTATGATCATGAGAATAACTTAATGAAGTTTGATACTGTGTGATAATAGATGAAGTCAGGACTTGATATGAGCTCTACCTCTCACTTGGTCTAAGGAAATTGATACTGTGATATTGATGATTTTGATATTAGTTATGATCTACATTGATTTATGAAAATTCGACCAAGTTGGTTTGGTAAAGTGTTATGCCTGTAGAGGCCATTGCATGAAGAAACTCTCCAATCTAGATATCTCGGCATTGATTGTTATCTGGTGAAGCAAGGATGATGTGTTGATCCAAACCTCTACTTAAGAAATGTTCCAAGGTATGACCTTGGTTTTGGTTTTATATATTGATGACCTAATATTGGTAGGTGATGATCCTCTGATGATATAAGTAAGACGAAGATGGCTTCTAAATCTTGAAATAAGGAATATGATATGATGAATCAGTTTATGAAATTGGGAAAAGATAATCTATATTGTGAAGCTATTGAAGAAGTATTGGGAAGAGGAAATGCAAATTCTTGAACACTCCTATGAAATTGGAAACCGACAGTTTATTGAAGCGTTTTGAACATATGTCTATGTATATACATGATATGCATAGAACCTAAGTCGATTCATGATTAAGCCACTTCATACACATTGATTTTCTGCCAAGCATCCTTCGAGATATTTACAAGAGATGAAGAAAGACCAGAATCAAGAGAAAAAGATACCTTGTTTTTCTAGCGAGAGGTCAATCTTCATGTTTTTCAAGATCCTCTGGCAAATCTGTTGCAGTCAGTAGTGAAGCTGATTATTGCAGTATTCAGTGATGAAGGAGATCATGGTCAACTGTGTTTTTGGATGCCCAGTTACTAGTATCTGTTGTTGACTTGGAGATCTGATCAGGAGAATCAATCAAGAAGGCATCTGCTTGATTGGTTACATTGGAAGACACATTACACATGATTGTACATATTGCATTAGTATGCAGGTGGCTGTCATCATAATTTGAAACCCTCGAATCTTGATGGATTGCTGCCATTGAATAAGTTTTGTCAGTTCTTGTTTTAGTTAAGTCAGTCATGATTCATTTCCTTTTGCATTGAGTCAGTTTTTTCAGTCATGTTGGTTTCATAACTAAGTCGGTTTAAGTCAAGTTCCAGTCAATAAATGCATCAAAGCTTTGTTTGTTTGTCGAAATAATGACTCCATAGCCCAATGGATGAAGGCACTGTCTACTCACCCAAAGATCTGTAGTTCTTGGGACCTCCAAGGAGCTGGAGCTACCATCCCCCATTGGAGCCAATGTTAGAGTCGGTCTTGTCAGTCCTCCGTCAGAGATCAAAACTCTTTCTGCATCTCATTTTTAGGTGTCTCGCTCCATTCACTCAGCTGCATTCCGCTAGAAGCATGCCATAATATGACAGAAGGGTCTTTTCAGTTCATTCCCCTCATGTCTTGTACCTGCTGGCTTAGGTCTTTTCATCAAAGTTATTGAAATTTGTGACAGTCAATGTTTGATCTTTTAATGGACAAGAGTCATTTTCAGTCATTAAGTCTAGGGATTAGTCAATTTGGTCTTCAACCATGTCCAATAAAGCCATGCAGGCTAGAGGGAGACCCTTACAAAGTTGTGATTTAAAGATTTTCATCGTCATGTTGACCGATTACGACTGTTCTTCAAAACTCTATTTTAAAGAAAAGTTAAACAATGTGTCATTTGTGATAATTTTCAAAAAATTTCTAGTTGATCTCTTCATGCACAGTCATGGTTCCTTGGCCAAATGCTATGTCATGCAACCCTTGCAAAAGTGCCAAACAATTTCATCATTTTAGCTAAAAATTCAAAGGGAAAAGTGAAATAGAGAGTTGAATTAAATCAGGAAAAAGTGCCAAGATAAAACATTATCAAAGTGGGTTTTGAAGAAACAAAAATTAAAGCCATGGCTCCAAATTCCTTTATATAGAATTTCCACAAGAAACATAGTCATTTTGCATACCAAGGTAGAGAGAAACATTGCAAAGTGAATGAGAGAAAGCTAGCACGCGTTTTGGTTGAGTTTGGAGGAGTTTTCAAGGGTGCGACGCACATGCAAAGGGGCGCAGCGCACATAGAGAGCGCAGTGCACAGGGCGCGACCCCATTGTGGTTAAACTACACGGGCGCGACGCACACACAGAGTGCGGCGCACACCCACAAAGGCTCGGTTTGGCTCCAAATTTGCAACAAATCGCCTTGAATCCCTTCCAATTGCCAGGTAGGGTCTAAATCTTGGTTGCTCATCAAATTTTGTGGATATGATGATGGTTTATCACCGTTGATAGTTGCAATAAAAATGCCTAAACCCTACCACTTGAAATCATCAAAGCCATTGCTCTTTGGGTTGCAAATTTGTTGTGTTGATGCCAAGGTTCCTCCTCCCTTTTCATTATTCCCCCTATTTCCATTGTTCCCTTATCCCCTATCCCATTTCTCCTTATTTTTACCCTACCCTAAAACATTACTAAACCCCTATTCCCTATCCTCCCCACTCATTTGTCAATGTAAAACCCCAAAACCCTGCCTTATAAAATCCCCAAACCCTCCTACATGTCCCTAAAACAAAATTTCCTCCCATAACCCCTAATCCCATCATATTATTCCCCTCGCTTAGGTCTTCCATAGAATAGAGAGACATATGCCTAGCTGACAAGTAGTCAACATTAGATTTTTCTTGAAATTGTGCATGATCATATTCTGAAGATGTTTCAAAATTTTCTAATGTATTCAAAATTTGACTATCTTCACTAATTTCTGAAATAGTAAAGAGAGGTTGAATATCATCTTCATCATCAATCAATTCCTTGTCATCTAGCTCTGTGATTAATTTTTCTAGAGGATACAGAGTAAATTTCTTTGTTGAATTGCCATCAGAAATATACATGCCACCAGATCTACACCTAATAAAAGCATTAGTTGTGGCCAAGCAAGGTCTTCCTAATATGAGTGGGTGTCCTCCTAGATTATTATTGGGAGTTAAGATCATGAAATCAACAGGATATTCCCAAGAATCTAAGGATACTCAAATATCTTCTAATATACCATCTGGTTTGATTACTGATCTATCTGCAAGTTGCAGTAAAGTAGGTGTGTAAAGAATATTCTGAAGTTTAAGTTGCTTCATAGTTTGTCTACTCATGATGTTTATTGCTGCTCCTAAGTCAATCAATGTATTTGGAATTTCAATTCCATTAATATGTGTCTTGACAATTGGACTTCCTGGATCCACATATTTTTGTAAGGCAATTTTTCCCATCATTATGTCTACTATTTTTCCTACCAAGTGAATTCTTTTTATTTCTTTTACTTTTCCCTAGTCTTTTTATGCTCAACTCCTTTATTGTTTTGGATAGAAAGGGAATTTCTCTAATGACTTGTAGAAAAGGAGTTTTGATACGTATATTCTTCAATTCATCTAGAAAATCATAGTTGGGCAACAAGATCTGTTTTTCTACCCCTCTATCAATTTGTAGTCTTTCAGGAAAAGGAGGTGTAGAAGTAGATGCTGGTTGCTCAATGATAGGAGCTGTGTTCACTGGTTCCTTTTGTTTTCCTTTTTCAATGTTTTGGTTTTGGAAAGATGTTTGCTCAAAAATTTTATTGACTTTTAGAGAATCTTCCTCAGAAATGCTTTGTTCTTGAATAACTACAGAAGGTCTTTCCTTTTCTAATATCCTTCCAGATCTTAGTTGAACATCATTGAGATCTAGAGGAGTGATCATGTAAATTGGAAATTGTTGTCCTTCTACCATGTAAGCATTCTGAGGGTTTTTATTTTTGGGGTTTGGTAATGGTTGTGCAGGTAGCTGATTTGGTTTCTGCTGAAATGGCACTAAGAGTTGGGGATTTTGGTTTTGTTGTGGAGGTTGTTGTGGAAATGGCAATGAAAGTTGAGGGTTCTAATTTTGAATCTGTGGCTACTCAGTTTGTTGTTGATCATATGGGGGAGGGTAATTCTAATAAGATGGAGGATATTGATAATATTGAGCAAATCTCCCATAAGGATTTTGTACTCCTTGTGCCCACGGTTGAGATTGAGGTTGAGGTTGAGGTTGAGGCCAAGGTTGCTGGAAAGAATTCCAGTTTGGTGAGGGTTGAAGATATGTTTGATTGTTAAATCCCTAATTTTGTGGCCCCAACCAAGGTCTTATTATAGCAAAACAAAGAGATTATGCAGAATTTGGGACTATTTCCTCTTGAAAGATAGCCTTAAGACCCAGGATTGACACACAACCCTTGGTCTCATGGATTTTTGAACAAATCATACAAGTTTCTACAATTTTTGCATCTAAAAGGCATTCCCTTAGAGCATAATTTTTTTCTTCATTTTGGACAAAAAATGGCTAGAGCATCAGCCTCTGTTTTCTACTTGTTTTGAATTTAGGGTGTCTAGTTGCTCACTAATCCCTAGAATGTCAGTTTTAAACTCATCAAGCATATTGCGAATTTCTACCCTACTTACAGATCCAGTTGCAGATTTGTTTACTTTAACAAGAGAAGGATTTCTCGGCCCTTTCCCTGTTTTAGATTTCCCTCTTGAGAGATGAACACATAGTTCTCCTATATCACTCAATGGAATTTGAGAGATATCTCCCTTCCCCATCATGTTAAGGATATCTATCCACTCTATCTCTAATAGCTTTTAATAAAATAGCTTTCAAATTTTCTTCATCTAAATTGTTCATCTTTTCTCTTTTCAAATTATAGTTGAATCTCTCAATCAAATATTCTAAGTTTTCATCCTCTTTTTGCATCATTTCGAACACCTCATCTTTATGATTGGTAGGCATGCAATAATCCAAGTACCTATCCAAAAATGCCTTTTTCATGTCATTCCATGTTCTAATGGATTGAGTGACTAACCCCATGAACCATTTCAAAGCATCTCCTTTCAATAGTGAAGGAAACAATTTGACTTTTTGAGAGCCTTCTAGATAGTCATACATTCTCCAGGAGTCCTATGGCTAGGAGTATGAGTTTGGGATGGAGGTGTGTCTTTTCTTGCTCTCGATGGAGTGGGTGATGTTGTAGGAATCGAACTTCTGCCCCTAACTATAAATATACCCCTAGAGTCTCTTTCTCTATGCATGTCATTTTTTTTTTGAATGTAAGAGATAAGGCTACCTAGTTACACTTCCCTGACAATGGCACCAAAATGTTTGGTCAATTTAGTGTCCTAAACTAATCTACATAAATTACCAATCTGGGTATCATAAATTGATGAAGTGTAGTGCACTGTTTGTGCTAGATGACCCTTCTTACTTTGTTTTTTTTATGTTTTATGTTGTTTTGGGGGTTTTTGGTCCTTTAATCCTTAATGATATACAATGTAACTATCAAAATATTAAATCTAACTTCTATAAAGATTGCTAAGAATCTAAAAATGAGAAATAAAAGATCTTAAGGAATACTTGGAAGCAAAGTTTAAGCAATAAATGAAACCAGAGTTTCTATTCTTGTTCTATCATCATTTCCAAATCATGAACTAAATACTGAAAGTGAAATTGTAACTAATGTTTAATCAATTACAGAAACAAAACTAAATGAAATACTCAGTTACTCTGCCTCTCAATTTTTGGAGAAAAATCTCCTTGTGATGACTTATGAGGAATTTTGTACTTCATTATTCTAAGAGAAGGTAAGTGTAGGAACGCAGAAAAGACTCATTGCATGAATGAAAAAGTCACCTCGTGGAGAAGAATACTTTGTATTGTTCATTGATGATTTTTCCAGAATGTGTTGGATAGGTCTTCTAAAGCATAAAGATGAAACATTTGAAAATTTCAAAGCCTTTAAAGATTTGGTTGAAAATGAATAAGATCGCAAAATAAAATGCATCAGGTTTGATCAAGAAGGGGAATTTACCTCAGATGAATTATTTGACTTTTGTGAACAACATAGAATAAAAAGGCAGTTCTCCACCACAAGGACTCCTCAGCAAAATGGAGTGGTAGAAAGGATGAACAGAACTATTCAACAAATGGCTCATGCTATGTTAGGTGAATCTGGAACTCCTACAACCATCTGGGGTGAAGCTGCATTCACCGCCATCACTATTCTCAACCAAGCAAATGTTCTCGTAAACAACACTCAAACTCCACATGAACTTTGGTATGGTAAGACTCCTATTGTAAAATACTTCAAAGTTTTTGGAAGAAAATGTTACATAAAAAGGACTGATGAAAAACTTGGTAAGTTTGAACCCAGAGTAGATGAAGGTATTCTTCTTGGCTACTCTTCCTGAAGTAAAGGATATAAATGTTACAATAAAAGACTTGGGAAAATTAATGAAAGTATTGATGTTGCGGTTGATGAAGCATGTAAAAATCCAAAACAGATAAAAACCGAAGATTATGAGAATGAAGAAGATGAGGATCATTTTCCCACATCAAATCACACTGATTCTGAAGAAGAAACCAATGAAGCACCAGAAGAAGAGATAACGATAGAAGAAAAGACTCCATCCAGGTAAGTTTAGAAAAATCATCCAGAAACTCAAATTTTAGGGGAAAAAGGGGCAGGTATGCAGACTAGAAGAACCATTGCCGAAGCTTCAAGCTATCTAGCTTTAGTATCTTCCATTGAACCTCAAAATATAAATCAAACATGCAGAGATGAATGTTGGGTCAAGTCCATGAATGAAGAACTTGAGCAAATTGAAAAGAATAATACTTGGGAATTAGTTCCTAGACCTCATGGTAAGAATATCATAGGAACTAAATGGATATTCAAAAACATGCTGAACAAAAATGGAGAAGTTATTAGAAACAAGGCAAACCTTGTTTGTAAAGGATATGCTCAACAAGAAGGTATAGATTTTGGAGAAGCATTTGCACCTGTTGCTAGACTTGAAGCCATAAGAATGCTTCTTGCTCTTTCTAGTTTTCAGAAATTCAAAGTATACCAAATGGATGTAAAATCTGCCTTTCTTAATGGAGACTTAGAAGAAGAAGTCTATATCGAACAACCAGAAGGATTCATTCTTGGAAATGATGAAAAACTTGTATGCAAACTCAAAAAAGCTCTCTATGGTATAAAACAGGCTCCAAGGGCATGGTATTACCATCTTGACAAATATCTCCACCAACAGGGTTTTTCAAAGGGGTCAGCAGATAGCAATCTATATGCAAAGATGGACATTGATAAATTGCTAATAATTGTTGTGTATGCTGATGATATCATTTTTGGTAGCAATGAAGAATCCATGAGTCAGAATTTTGCTTCAGTAATGCAGCAAGAATTTGAAATGTCCTTGCTTAGTGAGCTTACTTATTTTCTTGGTCTACAAGTTCAACAAAATAAAGATGGTATTTTTCTTTCTCAAACCAAATATCTTAAACGGATCCTGAAAAAGTATGGCATGGAAGATTCTAAACCATTATGTACCCCAATGGTAATAGGATGCAGTCTTAGCTCAAATGATGAATCAACAGCAGTATATCAACCAACTTACAGATCCATGATTGGCAGTCTTCTTTATCTAACAGGTACCCGATGAGACATCATGCATGCAGTGGGAATTGTTGGAAGATTCCAAGCAAATCCAAAGGAATCACACCTTCAGACAGTCAAACGGATCTTCAAATATCTTCAAGGAACACAGAACTTTGGTTTATGGTATCCTAGAGATACAAATCTTACACTTCATGCATATACAAATGCAGATTGGGCAGGAAGTGTTGATGACAAAAAAAGCACTAGTGGTGGTGCATTCTATATGGGTTCTAGGTTATTGTCTTGGTTCAACAAGAAAAAAAGTTCTATTGCATTATCTACAACTGAAGCAGAATATGTGGATGTTGCATTTTGATGAACACAACTACTTTGGATGATGCAAACCTTGTAAGACATTCAGATCACATGTACTCCACCCATCTCCATTCTATGTGATAATACAAGTTCCATCAATATTTCAAAGAATCCAATCATGCACTCCAAGACCAAGCACATACCCATAAAATATCATTTCCTACATGAACAACTTCTTGAACAAAAGGTCAAATTGGTGTATGTTCCCTCCAAAGAACAGACTCTTGTTGTATTCACTAAACCACTACCCAGAGAGACATTTGAATATCTGAGACGAAAGCTGGGAGTAGTTTCTGCATCATCCTGATGTTAAATCCTATTTTTCAGAGAAAGGTGGTTATACGCGCGTTTCATGAAGCATAGTCATGTACATACGCCAGTTTCTGTGGGCACAGTTGAGTATATGTTGTTTTGAAGAAAAGCAGTGGGCCAAACTCAAGAAAAAATGGGTCTGCTATGGTTTTGTCAATTATTTGCTCTGTTTGATCATGGTTTCAATCTACTGATATATTGGTCCTTATAGTGTTGTTGATTACTTGATGTATATCTGATGATGACGCTTTGATATCTCTTACTGACATATGCAATGATCAAATCTGATAGTGAACAGGAGGAACAGGTTGAGGGGGAGAACACGACTGATGACATTTTGGGAACTAATGATGTACATATACAGGTTGCTGATGTTGTTGACAAACGCTTATGGTGCATATCATATATCGTGTATGATAGTTGCTGATGACTATCATAGTCTTGTTTAGGTCTTTGGTCTTTGTTAAAAATGTCATGTATATCTTTTAAAGACCCATGAGACATATGATGTAATTTGTAGTCCCACTATGCATGGATGGATGATGTAATGTTTCTTGTTTTTGACATGTATAAACAAATGATATATCCCCACTTGCTTGGGTAGATGAGTCAAATTTGGTATATCCCCACTTGGTTGGGAGATGGATGTATGTATGAGTCATTGGTGATAGGAAGGTCATTTCTGATGTATGTATAGAGTCATGTTCTTCTTTTAGAACATATTTTTCTAGACTTTTCTTATGCTCAGGGGGAGCATGGACTCGATCATGGGAGCTCAATCAACACACTTCAGCATATCAGAGAATTCAACATGCACTAAGGGGGAGCAAGACCCTTTGCCCTTGATGTCAAAGGGGGAGAGTGACTTGGTGTGGTTGTTGCCATCAAGTCCAAAGGGGGAGATTGTTGCCATTATTATTTATGTGTTGTACTTGATGGAAACCCACTTGAAGCAGAACAAATCTAGATGAATCTACAGAAGAGATATCAGTAGTGACAGAATGCATGGCAGTAGTGTTTACAAATGTGATGAAATGTAGGGCAGCTTCAATGAATCAGTTCAAAAGGCAACTCACTCAAATGAAATATCATATTATAGTAGGTAAACAACAAAGAATTATAGATTAGTCATCACAGAATGAAGAAAGAGAGGTATACGCAGGTTCACCATTGACCAAGCTGCGTATACACGCAGGTTCACCGTTGGCCAAGTCCCGTATACGTACACACGTACTTTCATAGAAAGAAAAGCATGTATACCTTGGAAAACTAAATTTTTGGTCTGAAGTATTTGGTCCATGGTATTGGTCCAAGGTATATGGTCTGAGGTATTGACCCTAGGTATTTGGTCCAAGGTATTGGTCCTAAGTGGTTTTGGTCCATGGTAATGAGAAAGGGCTAAAACTATAAAAGGAGGAGAAGGTCATTAGGCCAAGGTGTGAAAGTATCAAATATCTGATGAAGTGTGAGATCTAATATGCAGGTTATTGGCTTATGGTGTTGTGCTTGATTTGAACCAAGGATGAACCTTAGTGTTTAATAAAGGATAGGATCTAATGATGTATCAGGATCTTAAGGTTTGAAGTGAATTATCTTTATGTGGTTTGATCATGTATCTAAATAATTGGTGCATGTTGTAGTCTGTAAATATGATGATCTGGGTATAACTAAAGTCTGGAATAGTTGTAATGTTTAAATCATCATTTACAAATCTGTACGCAGGTTCACTTTAGAAAAGAAGCATATACACATTGGTTCTGCATATCAAAGCAGCGTATACATCATAAATTTGATTTGCAGATCTGTACGCTGGTTCACTTTGAGGAAAGCACATATGCATGTAGGTTAGACACATGGAAGTAGCGTATACCTTATAAAATATGTTTTAGTTGCTTCTATTTGCTGTTGTAGTGTTCTGGGTTCTAGCTTGGGCTCTGGTTACTATATTCTGGTGACATCATTATGAATGATTAGATTGATGGGTTGTCAAAGTGATTGACCGATTCGGTTGTGGTTGGTTCAAAAAGAGATTGGTTGATGTAGATATATTTGATGATTGAGTGATGTTGTTGATGGATCTAGTTTGAAAATTTATGAAACGTGGTCCTTGGAAGAAAAGAGAAGGTTGTAACCTTCTCTAAGTTGGCACCTACGTACTAGTATACATATTAGCTAGTACAAGAGCTAGGGGGTTGTAGCTCCCTTCCAGTAAAAGCTGGAAAATGAGAGAAGGTTGTCGCCTTCTGCAAGTAGAAGCCTGGGCACTAGTATAAGACTGAACCAGTACAAAAATTGTAAATAGAATTCTCTTATTATTAAAAGAAGGCAGAAACGATTGCAGCAGGTGGTTTTCACCCACATTGGGTTTCCACCTTATATCTTAGTGTTCATGTGTGTTACTTATGTGTGATGTTTTATTCTGTTTTTACTACATTGTCTAATGAATTCTTGATATATTGGTTAAAGTTCAATGCATGATAATCTGGGTAAATCTATAGATCTCTGCATATACGCTGGTTGCATTAAGTATAATTGCGTATACATCCTAATTCACTAAGCTGAAGTAGTGTATACAAATCAATTTTGAAAATTAAATTGTTGATTTGATAATACTGATTAACGCCCGCCCCCCCCCCAGTATTATTTCCAACAATTGGTTCAAAATATGTAGACAAATTCAGTTAACAATTATAAGAAACATCCATATCAACAGGTGATTCAAAATCATCTACATCACCTCCATTTTGCCTGGTTGAGTTTCTTGTTCTTGTCTTTCCAACCTCATCAGGATGAACACTTTCAAGTGTCTTTGTCAGCCACATTGGGGGACCTTTCTAAGATGTTCCATTCTACTCATTTGATTTAGTTGGGGTTGAATCAATATTGAGTTTCCCAATTTTTTCAACCACATCACTCAAAGTATCATCAGTGGTTGGAGTTTCATGTGGGGGAGAGAGTTCTTCAGAAGAAGATTACACATATTGATCAAGTATAGGAATCGTGCCCCTTAAATATGTGGAATCTGATGATCAAATTCTTGAAATGATTTTGCATGTTCGAATCTATTCAAGAGATCAAGTTGCCGCTCAACAACATTATCAGTTTTGGAAGATTCAACAAATACTACATCTCTAGATACATCAAACTTTTTATTAAATTCATCATATAGATGGTATGCTTTGGAGGTATTTGAATAGCTCGAGAAGATACACTTACTACTCCTTACACCAATTTTGTTTCTATGTAATTTAGCTATCAAGGCATAACAAGTGGAACCAAAGACCCTGAGCTGCTTTACCGAAGGAATGTGGCCATACCACATTTCATAAGGATTATTTTTTCTAATAGCATTAGATGGACATATATTCTTTACATATACAACACATATAATTGCATCAACCCAAAACATCAATTTTAAATCCTTGAAAAACATCATGGAACGTACCATATTTAAGATTGCCTATTGATCTTTCATCTACTTCATTATATTGGGGATTATAAGGCACATTTGTTTGATATTTTACCCATGTTAGCGAAGATAGTTTTCAAATTCATTTGAAGCGTATTATGAGATTGTGCATCATTTTCAATTCATGTATGAATGTTCTTGAACGTTTGAAAATCATTAAATTTGTTCTTTAATAAATAAACCCCACACATTCTGGTTTAGTTATCAATAAATTTCATCATATATTTATTTCCATTTGTAGGAGAAATAGGCATTGGACCACATAATCCTGAATGAATGAGTTCAAGTTTTCTCTGTGCTTTGGAATGTGAATCAGGAAAATCTTTTTTGCTATACTTTCCTAGAATGCAAGCACCACATTGCTTAAGTTTCCTAGGGATTGTAGGAAAACTAGTAACACCATTTTTCTTCAATAAGCGAAGGTTTTCATAGTTCAAGTGTCCAAATCTAGCATACTGTCATAGACTTGACTAAAATGTACAATCATTGTAACGAGAACTATATGATAAATTTTGTGCACGAGTAGAGGTACCTTGCAGCTTGAGAAGTCTTTCTTCTTCTAACCCCATCATGACAAGTGAGTGATCTGATGCTTTTCTCACCTCAACATTGCCATCAAACATATGAATTGAGTGTCCTTGCTGGAAGATGTGGACTACAGACAACAATTTTCTCCTCAGCAGTGGGAGACATAACACATCATGCAAAATAAAGTATGGAAGACCAGGCAATTTGAGCTTGATTATGCCAAGCCCTGATGGCTTGAGTTTTGATTTGTCTCCAAAGTATACTGCTCCATCAACATTATTAGTGAATTATTCAAAAAAATCTCTTCTAAAAGTCATGTGGTAAGTTGTTCCTAAATCAAGCAAGCAATCATGTTTCTAGGAAGCAAGTGAAGCATTAAACCTGTCTTCATTTACTGCAATATTATAATGTGCCACCACATAGTAACACATATTTCATTAAATTTGGAATTTTTTTATTATAATGACATCAATATAATTGAGGTTTTTGGTTATTTTGAAATTCTAGATTCATCATTTAATTCCAAATTTAATGAAATATGTGTTTAGTGAGCGATTTAGGTGATTTACCTACTTCTTTGTCATTGGTTTTACCACCGGGTTGATTTATTTCATGCTCAATTTTTTCCCAAGGCAACTTGCATGTGGATGCATCATGTGATCCATCTCTATTGCAACATATGCAATGAAGATCACACTTTTCTCCTTGAGATTATTCATCCCCCCTGCCTCTGAAATTTCTTCTTCCTCTTCCTCTTCAACCACCTTTTCCTTTGGAAGAATTTGGAGAATTATTCTTCTCTCTATGTGCAAGACACACATCTTCCTCAGAATACTGAGGAGTTTTACTCTTCCAAAAATCTTTCTCTCCCTCAGAAAATTTATTCACAAGGGAGTCAAAGGTAATTTCTTTGACGTTTCCATTTGCTTGCAATAACTCAAGGTAATTTGAATAAGTAGGATAAAGTGCCTTGACAAAATCTACGAGAGGAATGTCTAGTTCAACATTAATGACTTTGATATCATGCATAGTATATTTTACTTCTGATGCAAGAGAAAGACGATCATCATTTTGTAATTCAAGGTTGAACAATTTAATCATCAATTGGACAATATCAACCGCAGAGTGTAAGTCATAGAGTTCCTTCAATTTTTGTAAGGCTTTAAAAGCATTTGAAAATGGTGGAATATGGTGACTCACCATCTAAAGATGCTACAATCAAGGCACAGGCCTTGCTATTCTTGTTTTCCCAAATGGCCAATTCCTTGTCTGAGGTAGGCTTTGTTGGTTCATTGTCTCCTTCTCCAACACAAACTCCTTTCCACAACTCATTAAAAATGAGAGTGTGTTTGATATTCCGCGACCATTCTAGATAGTTCTCTTTGCCAGTGAGAACCACTCCCATAATAGATATCAATAAATGCATTTTAAAATTCGTGTAGTGTAAAATACTTTTGTTGCCAATGTATAAAATTTGCACTCCTAGTGGTAAAAGAAATGAGTTCTAGTGTAATTTGTTTTTTAAATACGCTTTGATATATAGGACACAAGTAATACTTGCATACGTCTTATAAGGGGGACTAGTTTGTATGATGGGAGGGTATTATATGAAGAAGGGCTTATATGAGGGAGGTGGTTTTAGGCCACACGATAATATACAGAAAAAAATGAAATGTCGATAGCATGATATGGAGGTCCTCGGGGCTCCAAAGTATTAAAAATACAGTATTAAAAAATGGTGGGAGGGAACCACATATATTTAGATTAAAAATTGCATACAAACACAGGAGCCAATGATGGTGAATTGTCGGGAGTAGCTTCTCACCTTCTGGCCAGCGGCACAGTAGCCGGAAACTACACAAATGTAGTAATGGTGTTGTTGAGTGCGATGGAGGACTGGTCTCAAATAAGTTGCATGACCCTTGCACCTTTCTTCCTGAAACTGAAACTCGCTCTCGAAATAAAGCACGCAACACTTATTTCAAGTGTGAATATGTCACATCTATATATCATCTGAGCTCAGAAAATTTTATAGCCATGGTGCCATTGGCACTACCTCTTCTGTTACTCTGCCCCTGCTCTTCTCTTCAACCATGGAAGGTTCACCACCATTGAGGCCCTAGAAAAGCCTTAATACCCACTTTAGATTACCTCGCCTTCTGTTATAGGTATGTGTATAGGAGAAGAGCGGAGGGGAGGTCGAGTGGGAGGCGCAACAATACGGTGTGAGTTGAACAACAAAGCAGAGTGTATAGGGCGTCAACTAGGCTGTGCATGTGTGAGGGAAACCTGAAAGGTGGAAGCACTCAGGTAGTAAACATTCACGTTGCAGCTGACTGTGTAATACATCTGTGTAGAAGGACAGTGTAAGTCAACATGCATAGTGGGATATGTGAACAGTGAGGAGCGAATATAATATTAACCAACAAGATTGCAGAGGAAACCAGAGTGGAATATGCATTCAATACTAATGCAGGACACAAAATATGGTAGAGCTGTCAGTTTTGCAAAATAAGCAGAACATAGGTAGGGAGGAGTTACAAGCCGAAGGGAAGCCAAAAAAGGGGCTTTCTCTGATACGATGTCACGCTAGTAGGTAACTCCTCAAATCAATTGTGTTGCTTCATTAAGATTACTCATGGTTATATACATGAGTGACTCTTGGGTTTGACCTTCCGATGACTCTTCCTTTTCCATTATTTACTATTCACATTACTTACAAGTGTTCACCCAATCCCCATGAATAGGTGTCAACAAATCCACTATGTTAACCACCTACACTCCCAACCGAATCCATTTTGGTCAAAGTATATGATGTTCGAATTGTATTTTTGAGTCAGATTTGGATGAATTTGGTAACTATGATGTAAAATTGTATGATGTGATTTATGTTTAAAATATACTCTTTTGTTCAAAGAATTTATTTATTTTTGAAACATTTTCTTAGAGACTCCAGTAGATAAGATTTGTAGCATGATTTCAGATTATTTTAGATAACTGCAGGGCTGAAACATTTGTAAATTTATTAATTGAATGTGACACTCTTACATAGTTATAAAGGCTACAAGATTTCATTTTCATAGGTTAAAATTATTAATTAAACTTGAAGTGGACTTGGGCCATAGGAGTTGATTATCTTCTAATACCTTTTAACTTCATTTAGTAATCTAATTTCCAATATATTGTGTTTATGTTAAATAAAATTACAAGCTCATTGTGTTTATGGTTAATAAAATTTCTGGTTTCAATAATTTAAAACAATTAAATTAGCACATTTTTTTAATTAATCAACATCATAACAAAAAAATGCTATAAAATTAAATTAAATTAACATATTTATAAAATATTTTGATTGTGAAATAAGATATGGTTTTGGGCATGTGGAATTGATAAGCCATGGTATTGTAACAAAGCCTAATCACAAGTTAATAACAATATCAAAATATAACAGAATGCCTTTAACATTAACTTTTTTTATTAATTGAGCCAACAATTAAATGTTATATTTTGATTGTGAAATAAGATATGGTTTTTGGCATGAGGTATTGATAAGCCATGGTATTGTAACAAGGCATATTCACAAGTTAATAACAAAATCAAAATATAACAAAATGTCTTTAACATTAACTTTTTTTATTAATTGAGCCAACATTTAAATGTTCACATGAATCGGGATTTATATTACTATTAACTTTTAATTTATTACTTTTAATGGTTTGTTTATTATTTTTAATGTTTTTTTCAATTAACCTGATATATAAATGTTAAATATTTATGTAAAATATTAAACATTTAAGCTAACCTATCTATCCGTAATGAGCTGGATTAAAAAAAATCATCACTTCCTATTAACTTTTTATTTATTACTTTTAATAGTTTGTTTATAATTTTTAATGTTTTTTTAATTAACCTGATATATAAATGAAATATTTATGTAAAATATTAAACATTTAAGCCTACCTATCTATCCATAATGAGATGGATTAAAAAAAAGCCTCACTTCCGAGGCATCACTTCCGAGGCTTGCACCTGGTAAGGAAATATTTATGTAAAATATTAAATATTTAAGCCTACCTATCTATCCGTAATGAGTTGGATTAAAAAAATCATCACTTCCGAGGAATCACTTCCAAGGCTTGCACCTGGTAAGCAGGACTTCCCAAGAGGTCACCCATCCCAGATCACCTTTGTCTCAAGCATCACTTCCGAGGCTTGCACCTGGTAAGGAAATATTTATGTAAAATATTAAACATTTAAGCCTACCTATCTATCCGTAATGAGCTGGATTAAAAAAATCATCACTTCCGAGGAATCGCTTCCGAGGCTTGCACCTGGTAAGCAGGACTTCCCAAGAGGTCACCCATCCCATATCACCTTTGGCTCAAGCGCGCTTAACTGTGGAGTTTTCCCCACAATCAAGTCCACTTAGCTTACTACACCATTTGCAAGACCTTAGCAAGTGTTGTGCTTCATGAGCCATTGAAGTAGAGATCCCTTCAGTCTTTTTGAATTTAAGTATAGGGGGTTTACGCAGTGCATTATTATAGATATCGTTTTTGAGATTCAACTGCGTTAAGTAAGTCATACGTGAATGTCTTAATTAACGCATTTGAATCCCAAAAATGATATCTAAGCTAAATATATTTTAGCATAAGGAATTTAGTTGCTGTTATTATCAATATCACCACATTAAACTTACATACTCCAATTTTTTCATACATTTTACCACCAATCATTTATATTTTTGATAATTTTGACTTGTGTCCTTGAACTCTTCTATGGATACAACAATTGCTTCAAATTTATTTCAGAAACTTTGAAGGACTTTCTTGATCACTCTCTTGTTTGGGGTGGTCTTCTCCATATTGTCTCAATTTATTAACGACAATCACGACTTGAGTCATAAAAGCATCCACAACTTTATTGTCTTTCATTTTCATATTCTCGAAATCTCTTATCAAATTCTACAACTTGACATTCTTCACTTCTAATACACCTTGATAACATGATTCAAGAGTGTCCCATGCCTTCTTCTAAGATTCTTCATTTGAGACTTTTGAAAGTATCATGTCATCTAAGCCTTGTTGAATTTAGGGCAACATATTTATTGTCCTTCTTTTTCTTCTCTCTCACCAATGTTCTTTCAACATTTGTAAGACCATCTCTGCCACCTCATTAATAAGTTCTAGATACCCATCAATAACAAATCCCCGAAGGTCATGAGAACGCAACAATGTTCTCATTCGAATTAATGAGGAATTGTATTTTTTGATGACTTAGTAATATTGGTAGTTGTCACCATCTCTCCTTCTTTATGTTCTTTCTGAACAATGTTCGTTTAAAATTTGTAAGAGTCATCTACTCCGCCTCATTATCAGGTTCCAGATACCCATCAATAACAAATATCGAAAGACCATGAGAACTCAACGATGTTCTCATTCAAATAAACAAGGAATCAAAGTTTTTCTCATTTAGAATAGGAATTTAGGACTCAGTGATATTAGTATTTGTCAACATCTCTCACAGAAGATCTAATTCTTAAGATAGAATGTAAGAGTACTTTCACAATATGGCTATAGCTCTTTAGACTCACGACAATTAAAAAGGAGGATGGAAGCTTAGGCTTATTCACTAGCAATAATAGGCGAATATGAAATACTTTCGAAATATGAATGAATTACTTAAAGCAATGGACAAGAAAAATAAAGGCTAGTGCTAGAAAATATGATGTAGATGCCTCTCTACCATACCAAAAATTTATTTAGACAACATAAACCATTCTCCATTAAAAAAACAAATCCAAGAAACTCATGGGTAGGAAGTAAAGATAATAATTGAACAATTACCTTGATGTGAATGAGCAAATATTTATATATGAAGAGAAAGTGGACTCATAATACTTAAGGAAACGCATATAAAGTTTCAAAGACAACACAAAGAACTAACTGCTGAAAAACGTATAAAAATTTGAATTTGAAATTCCTCAAACAATAACTCACGGTAAGCTCAGGTTCAACACAAACTCTTCTAAACTTCTGCTAGGATTGTTGCAACAATGACATCATGCGGAAAGACTACACTATGCTAGAAAGATTTGTTTTCAATGTAGCTCTAAGCCACTCAATAACAATTCCTTAACGACACCAACTATTTCGGGCACAAGCACTCTACACAATAGAGTTGTTCATCCTCACACAACAATGGCTTCTCACCAAAGTTTAGGGACAGAACAACGGCTTCTCACTGAATCTTAGGGAATGAATGCTCACTCTCAGATTCCAACGACTATGTAAAAATGCTAAAGTCAACCCCTTGTAATACAAATACTAGAAGGATATTTCTTTAATAAATTTGTGTGTAAAACACGAGCATAATTTCACAGAAAGTCCAATTTGACATACTTGTGCTCTAATGACCAACATAGAATTTCCTCATACCTTTATGTTGGCTCAGTGGGTCTTGACCAAGGTTTAGAGTTAGTTGCGCCAAACAAATCCCTACACTACTGGCCCTTTCAGCATCAATCCATAGAGTGTAGACTGAAGTATCACCTAAAGCAATATGGGAGGATGCTAGAACCAATTTTCTGCACCCAGAGATGAGCATGTTGTCGTTTCATGTTGTAAATCTACCTTCATGCAGATCGATAAGACTTTAAGGCTTATCGATGTAACTTCCTTTAAGCAGCCTCTAGACCTCCGTGAAGGTCTATGTATGTCTTTCGCAGACCCTGAATAGGCAAATCCTCTACTTACGCGCATCAAATATTACTTACAACCCAGTAATTACTCAGATCAGCTTAAGTGTTAGATAATTTCAACATACAACAAGATAATCTTTGCGTAAATAGTTAATAGTAATTTTGTTCATTTAACAATATAAATCGTGTAAAGTCTGTAGTGTCATATTTAGGGTGCTAGACTAGGCTATATTTATTATCGACCAGGGTGCATAGACTTGGAGGCATGCGTCTAAAGTATATAGACATAAAAGATCGTTAGCTAAGTCTAATCTATCTAGTTACAACACTGTCATTCAATTCATTATCAAACTAAAACGCTATGTATCACTATAAACCAAGATTCAATTAATTTATCAAACCAAAACGATTTGTATAACTGTAAACCAAGATTTTAGTCCCCTTACAGAGACATCATGCATAAAACCCCTGTTCACCAAATACTCAACATTCATTAACAGTCACACAAGATAAAAATATATGGAAATCGTAAGCATAAGAGTTCATGACATTGCTCGACAAGATAACAAGGGATCGAATCCCTTACAGGATATGATTCACGATCTCAGCGATGATCTATTCAAGTGCATTCATAAACATAAATCATACGGATATCGTAAACATAAATCAATTTTAATCATTGCGCATATTTAATACCCTAACTGTAAATGAAAGAAAACAACACTATACCATGTTACGCAGGGCCCGTCCGCGTTCCAGAGGTATACTGGACTGTGATCCAACGATTACCAAATCAACGCAACAAGATCGTGACTGTAACTCAAGCCTTTGATATTAAAATTCAAAACTCTGTTTTCGAAACGAAAACAACGATAATGATCCCATTACTGACTATCCAGAACTGTCTTTACATATGGTTCTACAACCCTCGAAAACGAATGTAAATTCATGAGCAGGTTGTTGTTGCTTTTACCATATCGTGATTTTTGAAAATGTTTCTATCATAAACTAATTTCAAAAAGGAAACAAAACTAAATTAATTTAGAATGCGTGTTGTTGCTGCCTTTGTCGCCAACATGCCATAGTTTGACCTTCGTTTACCGCGCATGTAGGAGGGTCGATTCTGCTGTGGGATAGGTGTTCATCCATGCTTGGACATGCTCCTTTTCATCCCTACCCTTCGCTCTAGCCTAGCTGTCATGCCACATGTCAAACAATAAACCAATTAGAGGATGTTGGAACTTCCTGTAGCCATTTTGCCAAAAATTCCTAATTCGTTAACATAAAACTCCTAAATCAATTTCAATGCAATTTAATAACTATAAGACTATTAACTAATCAATTTTCAAGGGATCTGAGAGATATATGATGAAAAGAGGTAGACAAATGACATCTTTTGGGAGGGAAAAAGGGGTCATGGAATGGTACCAACATCTCTCCCTGACTTAATGAATTAGCATGTCCTCATGCTAACCCCGAAGTGCTTCCTTTGAACTCTGTCCCTGCCTGTACCTCTGTTGCGTTTAGCAATGTGTCCACATTCTTTTTCACCTGGGCATCTCTCTGACCATGGAGCTCCTGCTTTAATATTTTGTATTTTTCCTTGAGGGTCTTATTCTGATTGTACCACTTGATGGCCCACTTACAAATATCTGTTTTCTCAGCCTCTAGCTCATTGACTCGCTCCCTTAACTTTTCATTCTTCTTTTGAGTCTCTTTACTCTGTGCTCGGAGCATTTCATTTTCTTTCTTGATAACTTTTTCCAGCATATTAGCCTCCATGAGCTCTTCCTTTAATTTCTCAATTTGTTTCTCCAGTTTCTTTTGTTTCTTATTGGGAGGTGGTGAACATTTTTCTTGTTTGTTATTGCTTTCAACCTCTATATCAGCTCCTGGTCTTGGTGGTGAGTGGCTTTCAAGATCTATATCAGCTCCTGGTCCTGGTGGTGAGTGGTCACTGCTCTGAATATCCATTGGTATAGGTGCATTGGATTCAAGCTGGTCTTCTTGCAACTGGGCTTTTGGTTTCCTCCTTCTTCTTCTTGAATAAGTGGTGAAAATTTTATCTTTCTCTGCCTTCTTAGCATCTTCCTTTCTCATTTTCCTAGTCCTTATGCTGCTCACAAGTGGAGGTACCTTGTTTGGTTTGGATGCTGGGATCTCTTCATCGATGTCCTTCATGAATCCTGAGTTCTCCCGCGATTCTTCTTTGTCTTCCTCATCTCTAATTTGGTTAGCAGCTAAGAACTCCTTCCACATTTTCCCTCTTCTCTGCAATTCATGCTCAATAAGAATTTTAACTAAGCCAAAGTGATATAAGCTCTTGTCTTCATTTCCCTTCTGCTTTTGGATGGTCTTCGACATCTTGGTTAGGCTTTGCAATAGAAAATATGGTAGACTGATAACACACTGCCTTTTCAAGTGTAGCAGTAACTTGATATGATATAGATAAACAATACTGTAACGGCCTTCATAGGTTACGAATTTTTGAAGTATGTAAAACATCTCATCCCGGGGATGCACCAACCACCTCCTTGCGACATCTTTCTTCCAGTTAACTGATGAGACTCGGGATCTAGACATGAATTGGGTCCACGATTTCTCTTTAAATTGCTTGGTCTTAAAATACTTTTCCCCTTCTGGGCTGATCCCTATTGCCTGGGCGATGGTGTCTTCTGAAACCCTGAATGAGAAGTTACATGTCAGGGCTTTCTCCCCATTGAATGTGAAAGCGAATTGCTTGGTAACCTCTTCATTGCTTCCATGAAATTTCTCCAAAAAGGGCAACCACTATATCTCTCTGAGAATCGAAATGCAATCTTCATGGTATTGGGAACTATTGAACACGCTCGGCTCGACCCTATTGGTCATCTTGGCAGAGGGTCGTGCTCTAACTTGCAAATTTAACAAAGAAATTTTAATTTGTTACCTGATGGCGTCGCTCCCTTAGTATCCAATGTGATGCTCGGTCGACTGTCTTGTGACTTTGGTGGGAGTCGAAACTGAATGGCGCTCACTGCCTTCAGTCCTTACTGTGGAAGCCACATAATTATATGCCAGCGTAAACAACCTGAAAAATGATGGTGAAATGACCAACTACCTTTACCTCAGAGCCTATTCATCTTTGGAAATAGGGGAATAGTGGTACCGCTTGTATAAATGCTATCATAGGAGCGTTGGGAGCGTATATGCAATACTGAGGTATGATGGAGTCCTCTGAATCATTTAGCTGCTGGGGGTGGTGGAATCATCATTCGGCCGTATGAAATACAATGAATAGGCCTCTTTAACACCTGTTTATTACCTTTATTATTTAAAAAAAATACAATCCACCACGTGTCCTGTTGGTACTCGACCAAATGGAGGATGTTTGTATGGTTGTAGGATGCGTTTGGCATAACAAGGTTGATATCAAGGGGTAATGAATTTTAGAGGTATAAAATAGGTTGAAGTAGGGAAGAATCAGTGAGATAAGGGATGGTGGAAAATGTAGTGCCCTTGAAATCGATCATAACAGTCACAATCATTAAATTAACATTAAAAATTAATCTAAGAAATTAAATGTTAAGAACAAGGAACATGTTACACTTTTGTTTGGCTGTTGTTGCATTGGCATGCTGAGTAGGACTAGTCTCTTTTGTGTGGGGTCGTTAATATGCCATGATTATTGTCACTTGTGAACGTTTATTCCACCCATTTCTACCATTCTTCATCATGTTATTTATTATAATTTCTCATTTAAATCCATTTTATAAATGATTTATGCTCACATGGATGAATATTATTTATTCTCCTTTATTTCTAATAAATTGATTATTATGCATTATTTTACCAGTGATAGTTCTAATAAGTTGGTTGTAACCTTATTTACCATTTTTAGCCTCCAAAGTAACTTTCAGATTGAAGATTTGATTTTTAAATCAGCCAACTCAGAAATTCGCTGGTTTAAGGAGTGACAGTTTTGCGGTTAAGATTCTGAGCAAATGAAGACGAATTTGGAAAATCCGAAACATGGGTTTTGTCTAGAACGGGCCCAATTATCTTCATAAGGAACAGTTTGTCCAAATTCGGCCTGTACAGGGAGAAACGCAGGGTTCTTTGAGCACGATTTTCTGGGATTTGCTGTTGCGGCCGCCCTCCAAATCTTAGCTGCAAAGCCAAATACGCCTTGTTCTTGTTGATCAA